>BSBM01000622.1:582500-885000 GCA_027924585.1 Larix kaempferi
TCCTCCCTTGACCATGTCCAATTCCCTAAGTCCCCAAGACTTGGATACATCTAGCACAATGGATACCCTTGTAAAGTCTTGTTTGGTGCTTTTAGACATTGTTCATGGCCTTGGATGTCTAAATGGTTTCTTTATGGCCAAAGGCACAATATTCTTCCATAAAACATCATTCCAAAATCATTGATTAGGCATGGTGCATACATATTGCTCAAAACCACTTCATGGTATCAACATCCTTAATCATAGTCCAATGATAGCATTAAGAGGTCATGTGTGGTTAGTGGAGGAATAGCTGCTTCTGGATAGAATATTCCTTTAGGGCCCAAGGTTCAAGTCTCTCTCTCTCTTACTATCTCTCTAAACTGCCTATGGGTTATAGGTTTTAAGGGTTGGGCGTTTGATGATAGAGTTTAGGGTTGATAAGAATTAGAGGTTATAAGGGTTAAGGGTTAATTTTTATTTGACTAGATACTTTAGATGTTAGGATTACGTGGTTAGGGTTATATAGGTTAATGGATATATATCATTATGTGTTAGTATTTAGGAGTTTTAGGGGCTATACTAGTTTAGGATTATAGTGGGCCAAGAGTTATGATGGTTAGTTGTACTAGGGACTAGGGATTGCAGTGGCTAGGGAATAATGGTCGAGGGTTTGGGGATTGAGATATGGGGGTCATGGATTCATGGTTACAAGGATGAATATTTATATGTACAAGAGGATAATGTGAGTTAGTGATTTTGTGTAATAATACATCTCCTAACCCTTGTGGTGAAGGAGAGAAGAGAGGGGTGAGGGAGGGAGGAGGGATTGGGTAGAGTGGAATAAAGGGGGGGGGGATTGGGTGGATATGAAGAGAAGAGGACTGGGGTTATAGAGAGGCGGGGGGTTAGGGAGAGATAGAGAAAAATTAAGCTGTAAAACACAACGTGTGCATGCATCTACATGTGTGCACACAACAACGCGTGCGTGCTTCTGCACGTGATCGCATCTATGTGTGCACACATTTTCGCGCACACGTGTCTGGATTAAAAAAAAATTTGGCGTCCTTGCAGGTTTGGTATTAGCTTCGGATTTCCAAACCTTGAGGCTTGGTCTGATTTATGACAGAACACACCAATTTTTGTAACTTCATGTTTTTCGCGCTTATTTCCGCATATGCTCCACTTGTGCAATACAGATGAAATTGCACACATTTGTGGAGCTCTGTGTGCAGATTCTAACTATATATTTTTTTAATAGATCTGTTATTGTTTTCTATTTTAATTCATTTTTAATTGCACTCATGTCAAATTTGTAAAAACAATAGGTCATTTATTTGGCCTATAACTTTTGATTGGCTCACCTATTTTGAGAACGAAAAAGAACCCTCACAAGAGTACAAGAATACCTACAAGATAAAAAAATGAGTTTTTTATTATATTCAAACCATGATATGGTGGACCAACTTTCGACCATGTCGTTTTAAGGATTCACTGACTTTCATAATTTAAAAAATATATAAAAATATCTTTTAAAATTATGGAAAAATAGCCCCTCACAAGATTTGTCTGTTGCCTACGCCTCTACATATTTTTTTCCTCATAAATTGACAAATTACTTAACAAACCGGTGGACCAACAAAAACATGTGCATTATGTTTTAGAAAAAAAATAACATACCGATCTTAAAATAATGACATTTTGGGGTGGTTATACCACTTTTCCATAAATAAAAGTTATATATTTCGGAAGGTGATCTATTTTTCTATGTTTCATCTTTTTACACCTAATTCGAAAAAGTTTTGTAGGTACCTCTAATAATTCATTTTATTGATAATATTTATGTTTTTCCAGCATGTCATTGCAACTCACGTGTCATAATTGGGTATCATTACCTTGCACTATCCCATAACATAAATATTATGAATCCATTCTATTTATATTATATTCAAATAATATATTTATTTATATAGATAACTGCTTAATCACCCACCAAATAAGGGTTACATAGAGATTACTTTCATCATAGTATTACATTGATATAGGACATGCACATTGTTTCCAACATTAATTGATATGTTTTCATAATGTATAAACCTAGCTAGAATCCCTCCATAAATGTCACAATGTGACATAACCATGGAGGAATGCTGCATTATGACATTCATGAAGAGATGTTTCAATCCCTACTATGGGATCATCTTCGGGAGACATTTAATATTATAATCTAATAAAACCTTCGAGGAACATTGCAAAGAAGAATTTCACAATGTGACATAACCATGGAGGAATGTCACATTATAACCTTCATAAAGAGATGTTTCGATACCTACTATGAGATCATCTTCATGAGACATTTAATATTACAATCCAATAAAATGTTTGAGGAACATTGCAAAGAGGAATGTCACAATGTGACATAACCATGGAGGAATGTCACAATCGAACATAACACTTTATTAACATTGCAATGTGACAAAACCCTTTTAAACTCTTTAAGGAACATTGAAAATATGAATTTCAAATTGTGACATAAACATAGAGGAATGTTGCAATCAAACATAAAACTTGATGAAAGTCAAATGTGAAAAAAGCCTTACATTAATATTACAATCTAATAAAACCTTCAAAGAACATTGAAAAGATGAATGTGGCATAACCATGGAGGAATGTTGTAATCAAGCATAACACTCAAACGGGCATGTGGAAGCTAATGAGGGTCACTTTTGGTGCGTTAGATGCAATAGAAAACTGAAAAATCAGGCATCCCTCAACTTACTTTATTTTTTTGAGATACTTAGACAAGATATTTTGCATCGAGTAAAAAATATGAAATGTAGGAAATTGAGTCACGTTTCCGTGTATATAAGTTTTAAGTATTGAAAATTTACATAAATATATCAAATTTCATCTTTTCTAACAGTCACTTTTTATTTTTTTGGAAAATGATAAGGTATATGTTTTTGTGGGTGTAGCCTTTGAGTGCGTAAATGATGGTTTCAGGCTACAAAAAACGGTAGACATGTATAGAACCCGTAGCACTAGTGCATCACTATTTTCCAAAATTAAATGTTTAATTTAAGAAAACAATTATGTAAGTGATCAAACCTCAAGAACGGGACGTCAAATGTGGGTGGATCCTTCGAAGGTATTAATGAAGTTATTTTGACTTGGATTTTTTATAGCATGTAGAGGTTGGTGTCTACTAGTGAAACATACATTTTTTTTTTTAAATGGTTGTGAAATGAAAAAGTTATGGAATAAACACTACCACATGTTTTTTGACATAAGGAGTGACGACACAAGAAAATTAGGAAATAAATAGAAAAAATCAATATTTTAAAAAAAAATAACATATTTGGAATCTGCATAAAAAATGTTTCCTAAAATTTCATCAATAATGGTCATGTATGTCATGCTGTAGAGAGCAGTGAAAAACAAGCATATTGAGAAAAATGGTGGAAATGCCTAATTAGCTATGGTTCAGTAAATTCCATAGCACATGTTTGGGAAGTCCGAAGCAACCACATAGGACTATGGCTGACACGTGGACACAGGAGTAGGGAGTTATTAGGTGCTAAGGAACACGCGCATGTTATATTTAAGTTCAAATATTTTGGTTGGTGCGCTTGGTGTTAGAAGAAATGCGCGCACGTTTTGTATATACAAAACGCCCGCCCACGTGTTATTTTGCACATAATGCGCACACTTTATGAAATTCAAAAATTTATGTTTTTAAGTGTTGAATGGAGATAAAGGAGTTGAGAGAGAGAAGAGATATACGAAAGGGGGGCCAAGGGACATAAATTTAAGGAGTTTGGGAGAGTAGTGATAAGGGAGGGAAATTAAAATCCTAAGCCCATAAGTCCTAAGTCCCAAACCCCCTAAATCCCTACACCCCTAAGCACCTAAGCCCTTAACACATAGTCCTTTACCCCATTAATAGTTGATCCTAAATCCCTTAACCTATAAAGGTGTTACTCCTTAACTCCCTAGTCCCTTAATTAGCTCTTTATCTCCCTTCATTATTGTCATTATCCTCTAATTCAGTAATCCTTTAACACTATAACACCTTAGACCTCAATTCCTAATCTCTTAAAACCTAACCCCCTAAGCCTAGAGTCCTTAATCACTTTACCCCTAAATCCCAAACTGCTATGTTACCCCTCAAGTCCTTTAATTGTTTAACTGTAATCCTTTAACCATTAGCCCTCTAAGCTCTAGTTTACCCTACACAGGTAAAATAATTCTTTACCTCTGCACTAAGTTTTCATGTGCGACCTCCCTTGTGATAGCGTGCTCTGCATTTGCTTGTGCGCTCTATGTTTGCATGTGTGGTATTTGTTTGCATTAGAGCTCTATTTTTTTTTTAGCTCTCTCCCTCTATATTAAACACTCCTCTCCCAGCTTTAAAATTCTTGCTTGGGCTTGTGCATTAGTCTCTTTAAACTCTAATTTGCCCCTTATAATCCTTTAAGCCTTTAATCCCTTCACCATTAACGCCTAACCTCATAAAACCTAACATGCTAACCCTAGAGCACTAAATAAATTAACCCCTAAGGCTGCTAACCCCTAAAACACCTAGCCACTTTATCTATAATCCCACAACCCCTAACCCCTAAATAGTGTAACCCATATTACTTAAAAATCTCAAATCTCTAAATCCCTGAGCCCTTAAACCTAGAAACAATTAAAACTTTTCCACCTACTCATAACCCCCAACCCTAAGCCCACATTCCACCTACTCATAACCCCCAACCCTCTCTATCTAAAAATCCCTAAAAAAACCTCCCTACCTACCCACCCCCCCCTCTCTCTCTCTAACCCCTCCTCTCCCTCTCCCTAATCCACACCACTCTTAAAGTCCCACTCTCTCTATCTCTCTCCTAAACCTGTCGATGCTAACCATCTCTCACCCTCTCTCCTCCCAAACCTAACCCTTACTAACCCCCTCTCTCTTTATCTCTTCTGTACTCCTCCACCAACCCCTGTCTCCCACCCCTCTCTCTCTTCTAACCCCCTGACACCCTCCTCCCTCTTTATCTCTCTATAACCTCTTAACCCACCCCACCCCACCTCACCCCACCCCCACCTAACCACCTCCCATCTCTTATTGTCTCTCCTACTCCCCATACCCCTAACCCCCCTCTCTCTATCCCCTCCTCCTCATAACCCTTACAAACCCCCTCTCTCACTCTCTCTTCCCTACTTCTACACCTCTCTCTCTCTCTCTCTCTCTATAAACCCCCCTCTCCCTCTCCCTAACTTCTCCCCCATCCCTAACCATCCTACTATTTATATCTCTCTCCTAATCCTTCTAGCCCTAAACCCCCTCCTCTCTATCTCTCTCCCCTCCTATCCCTATCCCTTACTAACCCCCTCTCTCAGTATCTCTCTCTTCCATACACCTCCACCTACCTCTAACCACACCTCCCATCTCTCTTTCTCACTCCCTACGACTAACACCCTCTCCTCTCTCTCTCTCTCTCTCTCCCTCCTCTCCCCTCCCTAACCATTACTAACCCCCTCTCTCACTAAATCTCTCTCTCTCCCCCTCGTTAACCCCCCTCCTAGCCCCTTACCCCTAACTACCCCCCGCCCCCCTCTCTCTCTCTCTCTCCTACTCGCCCCCCCCCCCTCTCTCTCTCCTACTCCCTATGCCTCTCTCTCTCCTAATCCCCCTTCCCCTACCACTAAACACCCCCCATCTCCAACCCCTAAGCCCCTAAGCCCCTTGACCCCGAACCCCTTAACACCTTAGCCCCTAACACCAAATCCCTATTTAACCTCCTAACCCATAGAACATGAAGCCCAAAACCTTTCAAAGTAAGTAGGTATCTAGGGAAATAAAGGAATTTATTTTGTATGCAGAAATGCGCACACATTTTTTGACTCTAGACGTTAATTAGGCATGCACCAAACATATTAATTGTGTTATAGTTTTAATTTCCTAGTTTTAAGAAATGCTAGCACGTTTTGTGTATCCATAACTCTAGCACATTTTGTCTATGCAAAAAATTCAGTAAAATACTCTACCTATTTTATCCCGAAGTTTGCATTTTGTCTCTCCGAGAGCGCATTTAAAAAAAATTGATACTCTATGTTCACAATCAACAATCAAGGAAATTGATGAAGCTTGATACTCTATGTTCACAATCAACAAGATTGAAGAGGATTCTATAGTTAGCATTGGGAATTGAGTATTCTACATTCACAATTAGCAAGCTTCAAGAGGATTCTACATTCACAATTTCAAGCTTCAAGAGGATTCTACATTCACAATTTCAAGCAAGCTTGAGGAATCTATGTGAACACAATTGAAGAAGAATCTACATTCACTATTGAGCAAGCTTGAAGAACCTATATTCACAAATGAAGAATTTTCTATATTCACAAGTGAGGTAGAAGTTACTTTCACATTTGAGCAAGCTTGAGGAATCTATATTCACAATTGACCAAGATTGAAGAACCTATATTCACAATTGAGAAAGAATTTGGATAATTGAATAGTTGAGCACACCTCTAGAATCTATTTTCTTAGTATTGCTCATTGTGGACATGGGGAATTCACACAATCAAAAAAGGAAATCGAAAAGGAAAGAGAAGCCTCAAGAAACCATGGAAGAAGTTAGAGAAAATAAAATATTGGACATGTGGAATCGAAGGCATTCCATGGAAACTAATCAAATTCCAACCATAGATGATGCCACGGTTGTTCCTACCCATCCACCACAAGAAAAACGGAAAAATTCACTAGAGGGGCCCTCAATTTCAACAATATTTGATGAACAAGCACCCCATGGCACTAGTCAAGAAGTAAAATGTAGGTGCTCATCGGGGGATGTTTCAATTCCCACATCAATTCAACCTCAGAATATGGTGGTGAATGACTTGTTGGGTTGTTGTTATACAAGCGATGAAGTTAGGAAGGCATTGAGTGAAGTATTTGCAATGAAAGAATCAAATGTTATGGAGACTGTCCAAGAGAAATTCCAATTTCCCACATCCAACTACCAACAAGAGAATGAAATACAATAGGCTCCTATTGAAATGCCAGAGCGTCCTGGTGATGTTGTACATGCTCCAGTTCGAACACCCTTACCTCCATTAGCAGCTACACCCCAAATAACTCCGAAACGTATACAGGTTGATGAAACTCTCATTAGTTCACTTGAAGGTACGTTGTCTAAATGTGCTATTGATTATCAAACTCAACAAATACTTGATAAAAAATTTTGATTCTAAATGTGATGGGGACAAGTGCAAATTATTTTTATCATTGTTAAAATCTAGGTCTATGGCTGTTGTTAGCAGAATGTTAAGGATAAATATGACCAAAAAGTTAAATGAAGTTCTCATATTGTTAAAATTTTAGTAGATGCATTTAGTACAATTGGAAAGAAATCTTACTCAAAGGATCGCAATGCATCTCACCGTGTGTTGTCACAATCAATAGCGAACAAAAACACTAAGGCACTTCGTTTTCTTAAACCTACCTCCAAAATTATTAATTTTAATGTGAATACACTTCGTATGTATTGTGTTAGAACAGAACAACTTGAAACTGGTCAAACAGATGTTTGGGCTTTCATTGGCAGGTTGCCACGCTCTGATATGAAGCTCATTGATGCGGTAAAGGGATTAGTGCAAGATTTTTGGCATGACAACACTAAACCTTCTTCCAACCAAAAAGATGTATTAAAATTGAGAAGGGGTTCAAAGGATCGTGAACCACACATTAAACATTTTCTTGATATGACACAAACATAATTATATGAGAGATTTAGGAATGAACATAACAAACTTAACTTGGGCCAAAGATCCTTTGAAAAATGCAAGCCATGGTATGTTACAATAAGTACAATTAGTAACACATGTTGTTGTCCATACCACATTGAGTATGGTTACTATTATGACACATATACATATATTTTTCGTGTATTGCATAATACTCTTGTGCAAGAATGCTCAACTACATTACCAGCGATGTCATATAGAAACTTTATTCATAGCATTTTTTGTAGCAGGCCAAATGATTGCACATTTTATCAAAAAAATTGCATAGATGGGAAATTCCCAAGGTGTGGTGGATTGACATTACTGAAAAAAGGCATACATGTGACCGATGAGAATGAACTTGGGAGGCAGGAGGTGAACTTCCAGTCATTCAAATATGTCACGTATGATACTAATGGAGGGAACGAAGGAAAAAAAATACAATTGGTCACTTCTCAAGTTGGTAATGAGTTATTGAATACTATTTTTTCTTTAGATTGCAATTTCATATGTAATACAATCTATTGATATATGTCTTTATTGTTGATCTACTAGGTACGGGTTTGCAACTTCATGGAAGAATTATTTGAAAAGACACAACAGTATGTAAAGCATGTACATGTGGCTTGTTGGAAAGATGAGCAGTTTAGAACGTGCTTGGATACATTTCCTATTGGGACTATCCTGTCAGTGATCGATTTTGTGAAAAACTACACTCTTCAACCACAAAATGAGATTCAGAGTCAATACTATCACTCAGACCAGGTCAACATAATGGTCCATATCACCTATAGAAATGAGGCATATAGTACTGAAGACAACAGAGTTATATTAAAGGAGTATCACTTCTACATAAGTTATGACAGGTGTCACGACTTGGATTTTGTACAACACAACTTTCAAATGTTCTACAATCACTTGAAGGATAATAGTATACAGATGGAACAACATTGGATTTGGTCTGACGGTTGTGCAGGGCAATTCAAAAATTCTCGTGTCTTCCAATGGTTGTGTATGCTCCACAAAAGGCACAAGGTGCCACATATTTGGAACTATTTTGAGACCGGACATGGAAAAGGTGAACATGATGGAGAATGTGTTGGGCTCCATAATTGTCTTTTATAATGATGTTATTCACATCAATTTCCCGACCTATTTACCGAAATCTAATACAACTATCTTTAATTTATCTATATTTTACTATGTTTTTATCAATTATAACTGATAAATGTAAAAGAAGTTTAATTCATCATTTTTTATGTGTTATTGCATTTAGTGCGCATTTCGGTACTCCATCCATCCCTTCACCTGACTTTGAGTTATGCACTAGGTTTAATGACATGTTTCTTATTAGGTTCTTGGTTTGCTTTATCCTCGCCTTCTATTTATTGGCAGTCCCATGAATACTCGCACATGAAAAAAACCATGAGTGATGATGAGCTTTGAGCATTGGTTTAAAATTAAATAAGGAAGAGAATAAAAAATATTAAAAATGGAAATTAAATAAAGAAAATTAAAAAAATTAAAAAAAATGGGAATTAAATATCAAAGGAAATATACCCAAATCCACTTATAATAAATTAACCAAATCATAAAGTGGATTATGATATGGATTGTAATAACTTATTTAATCCATATGTCACGTGCCCAATCTCCCTTAATTCATTTTAAAGTGGGTTCATATATATATCATTCTCACATATAGTTTCTTTATATAAACACTTTTCTTTAAGACTTTATGTTTAATATACATTACCATTTCATGTTTTCGTAACTAATGGACTTTATGTTTTGTGCAGGCACGCGATTACGAAGAATTATTTTATGCAAAATGAAGAGGAATTCGCACGCCGTGAAGAAGAGGAGCGCAACGAGAAAGGAGATGGAACCTAGCTCCCAAGAAATAGAACCCATCCATTATTTAAACCTGGAAACCAACAATTAAATTATGAACATATCCAACTCTTCATTCAAACCGCGTGTTTATATTGCTTAAGCCCAACCACGTTCAGCTCGTCATTCAGCCTCCTGTTCAGCCCGCGAAATCCAGGGTTGGCATATCTTGGACCATTAAAGTTAAAAACAAGTATGTGGGCTCTGTTAGCCACACGGCGGTGATGGCTAATGAGCCGTTGTTCTTGAAGATTCATCCCTATGCTTGCCAACCTCGAGAGTGCATTCCACGTCCATGTCAACACTCCAACACACCGGTTCAGCCTCGCATTCGGCCTGGAATCATGCTTCCTGTTCACACTATTGTTCAGGAAGGAGTCCAGGTCGCACACGTTCAGCTTGCTAGCACAACATCTTGCCACGACCATGCTCCAGTAGCCTCTCCTCCATTTTTTCAGCTCGCCAGCGTGATACATCTCTGCCCACGTCAAAGAAAATCGACGCTGTAGCTACCTCATGAAGGAATCGACTCTGTTCAGCCCAGTGTATGCTCCCTACGCTGGAATACATCTCTTAAAGCAGCCAGTTATAGTCATAAAATGCCTCTATTTTTAGAGAGGTCGACTCTATCGACCTTCTCTCCCATTGTAACTTATAAATAGATGCCTCTTATGGAGAAAACATAGAGCAGATAACATAGAGAATAGATAGGAGATAGCAGTTATGTCTGCATAAGTATTGTGTAATTTTCTCAGAATTAATGGAAGTTTCAGTACATTGATGTTCTGCTGATAGTGTTTACGACGGTTTAGTTTCCATCTCTGACTATTGGGAAGGGCCCCTCATCAACCAGAGGTTTATTTCATTTTGTATTTTCTTTCTGCAAGTAGATAGTTTATTTCTCAGATGTTTAAATTATTCTTGTTTACTGTAGATGTTATTTCTTTGCTTTTTACTGCTAACACAATCTCTTTTTCAGGATTAGGAATGGTCGACCAAGCTTAGTACTCTATAGTTGCTTTTAGTTTTCCTCCATATTTTGTCATAGATGTTATTTCAGTTTCTTCCATTAGTTTCTTCTTCCTGTAGCTGTAGGTTAATTCCATTAGTTAATCAGCCTCTTCCTCTATAGTTGTAGGTTACTTCTATCTTCCATCATTAATCTTGCTTCAAGATATCATAGAAATAGTTCTTCTTCTTAGATAATAATTAGAATAAATATTTTCTTGTTAGTTTAGTCTCTAATTAGTCCATCTGTTGCTTCCTTTGCACTGTAGGATCATATGCATCAGCCAGCTGGTAATTAAAGTCTTCCAAAATTCTTCTTTTCTTTAGTTTAAATCGTTTTCTTCCATTCGGACTCGCATTCAGATAGGAATTCAGATCGTCACTCATACCTTTACACTTTCTGCATTGTTTTATGCTTTTTCAGAATCCAATTTCTTCTGCTTCTCAACTATAATGCTTCTCACTTCTAATTAACAGTTTTTAGTGTAATTTAGATCTTGTTTTATGTTACATAGAGTGTTTTTTTTTAAATTATGCTTTCTTATTATTTCCTCCTTCCATATTTTCTTCCTTTATCTTCTTTCAACCTTCTTCCAATGTTAAGTTTTGTATCAGATTTGATAATTAGTTACTATTTCATGATTTATCAATCTTGTTTCTAGATAGTCTATTTTTAAGTAAAAAAATTAATAATTTCATTTTGGAAGTTATTTCAATTCTGATAGTCTCCTTGTTAATGATCAGATTAGTTTTCCATTCATATAAATAATGAAGATGTTAATGACATAAGATTTGGATCATAAATAAATGTCTCCTCCTTGCCCTTATATAAAATATCTTTATGAAGTTTTCTACTTTCTTCCAAATCAAATCAAGTTCAATTAAATATCTTTATTAATTTTTCTACTTACTTCTCGATTAACATTTATTTTGCTTAGATTTCTTTAAAATTGTTTCATGCTTCACCTTCATAGGATAGCATAGATACTTGCATGCCTTTGATTTCAGAATAGTCATTAGATTGCATGATTGATTTCTTGTCAATAAGTTGGATTGTTAATAGTATTTTATTTTGAATTAATTCTAAGTAGTGTAATTAGGTTTTCAAGTATCATTCGCTTGCAATTAATAATTCAGAACTCTTACTCAATTCTAGGTAGATTACTAGCTTCATATTAGCTTAGATTAGTTCAAGCCTTCAATACTGCACATATAGTGTTTGCATCTCATCAGCTGCCTTCCTAGGTTGACAATTTAAATGTTGAATTAGAATGCATATATTTTACCCAACATTTTGGTGTCGTTTCCAGGGAGGTGCTAAAGGGATTGGAGTCTAGGTAGATAGGGATAGATATGATGCTTTTACATTACACAACAAGGGGGAGGGGAGAATGGTAAGACGAGAGGTAAGAACCTACGCATCCACTATAGTGGGGTGCCCCAAAGCCTTGTTTTTCCATTCCACATAAGTGTGATTTCCTTTCTACATCTAAGTCTTTAATTTTCCACAATTTATTTCGTAAAGTTTGTCTTCCTTCTTTTCAGGTGTGTTATTCTTTCAGCAAGTGTGTTGTGTTTTAGTTCGCAAATTTGTTTTTGTAATATAAAGTCTTTTAAAAATAAAAAATAAAAAATTGGGTGTTGTAAGAACCCAGGGACTAATCCATGTGTGAAGTAGGATCTATCAACCGACAAAATGGCTTCATAGGTGACCATCAATATGAGAAAACTCTCTCAAATCCTAGCAGCAGATGGGATCACATCTTGACAGAAGTCAAGAAATTATCTACCTCTCCAGAAATAATAGAAGAACCATAGTTCCATCAGATACAAACCGAATCTCCTTTCCAGTATGCCAAGGAAACCGAAAACTTGGAGAGTACATTTGATGGAGAGAGACCCGATGTTGAAGAGTTCTCCACATATCTATCGACAAATCTCTCATGTACTCAAGCAATTGAACATTCAGAAGAGGAGGATCTGCATGGCATGAGGAAGGGAGATGAGTATCAGGATTACATCGAAAGATGGTTCCAAGAGGTAATGAGGCCACAATACCATTCCTTCATTCAACACCTTCTATTGCAAAAGCAAGTAAGTCGGTTGGTTCTCCACATCCAGGTAATCACTGCTTTAAATTTTTAATATGTGGATATAGGTATGTTTTTCATTTTGCTTCGTACATGGTTACATTGGAAAAGTTCTGACAATTGAATAATGAGTTTTTCTTTCTTTTAGATAGCATAGGATAGTATGTATATAAATAAAAACTTGTATGTGGTTAGTGAGCTTTAGATATTCATACAACTTAACTTTCTGTATTCCTTTAAAATAAAAGAACTAAGAATAAGATCATGTTAATGACTAAACCAAAGCAATCTTACATCATACATGCATATTTCTTATTATACTAGTTACTCGAAGACCTACTTTTATGATCTCTACAAAACTCAATCTTACAACTATGGACTCCTAGTTCATCCTGCACTCATTATCAAAACTTGTCTCTAAAAGCACCCTTAAAAGGTAGCCTAAAAGTGGGTGATATTTCTATTTTGTTGGGAACATTACTGACGTTTCATGAAAAAGATAGACTATGAAGTCAAAGAACAACTTTAGGTTATTATCTTTTGACATGATCTGTAATTTAGGCCATGATAAATAAAGTTACTCATAAGGTTTGTGCTAAAAATTTGAATTATGTGTTTAACAAGCTTAGCACACTCTAGTGCCAACCATCTTCCTTACTAAAAATATCATTATACGAAGTAAACCCGCTAGGGTACTAAACAGGCTCGTTGGCAGCGGGTCCATGCTAAGTAACATCTTAAACAAGGAAGCTCAGTAAAGGCAAGTAAACCCTTCGGGGTACTGAACACGCTCACTGGCAGCGGGGCTATGCTTGCATGGTACCAATATAAACCCGTCGGGGTACTGAACAGGCCTGCTGGCAGCGGGTCAATATCGGGTAAAAGAGGTTTGGTTAATGCATTTCTATTCACATAGCTCATAAAAAAACCTGAGTATACAGACACATGTTTAGGACGATTATTTGTACTGTCATTAGATAATGGTTGTAAGTTGGACTTGGACCCTGTCATCTAATTCAAACAAATACCTAGCATATGATTATCCTAGATGGGACCCATAATTATAGTAGATCTCACAAAATTTATGGTGAACCTTATCTATATTCTTTGGATGACAAGAGATCTTTATAATGAATCATGGACGACTAGTTTTCCTATGGCATTTTTCGCATCTCTTACACTATTATTCTTTAGCTGGTCTTTGTGAGGATAAACTGATGAACTTGCATGTATTAAAGAATATGCCTCAGTATAATATTACCTGCTAAGTGTTGTTGATCCAAAGTGTTAACATAAGAGAACACAACCCAATCTTAATTCATTTATGGCACGAGGGCATGCCATACCATTGGCCTAGGGGAGCAAAGAGTCTCAATTTATATGATCTTCATAATTATGAATTATTACTAGTTGGCAGAATGGTATGTATTAAGAAATATTAATTAATAGTTGGTTTGTACTTCTCTCAACATAACACTAATAAAAATTTTCTGAGTTCTAGTTTTTCATGCAATAATAAAGTTGGCTTAGTTTTGCAGAAAGATTGTCTATAAACAATTTGATGATCAAACAGAGTTTTTGAATAAATGAAAGACCACTTCCAATTCATTCATGGCACGCAAACGTGCCACACCTTTGGTCTGGAAGAGTGTTGGGTTCCATAATTGTCTTTTATGATGATGTTATTCACATCAATTTACCGACCTATTTACCGAAATCTAATACATCTATCTTTAATTTATCTATTCTTTTACTATGTTTTTATCAATTATAACTTATAAATGTAAAAGAAGTTGAATTCGTCATTTTTGATGTTTTATTGCATTTAGTGCGCAATTTGGTACTCCATCCAGCCCTTCACCCGACTTTGAGTTCCGCACTAGGTTTAATTGTTATGTTTCTTATTAGGTTCTTGGTTTGCTTTATCCTCGCCTTCTATTTCTTGCCGGTCCCGTGAATACCTGCACATGAAAAAAACCATGAGTGATGATGAGCTTTGAGCATTGGTTTAAGATTAAATAAGGAAGAGAATAAAAAAGATTAAAAATGGAAATTAAATAAAGAAAATAAAAAATATTAAAAAAAATGGGAATTAAATATCAAAGCAAATATACCCAAATCCACTTATAATAAATTAACCAAATCATAAAGTGGATCATGACATAGATTGTAATAACTTATTTAAACCATATGTCACATGCCCAATCTCCCTTAATTCATTTTAAAATGGGTTCATATATATATCATTCTCACATATAGTTTCTTTATATAAACACTTTTCTTTAAGACTTTATGTTTAATATACATTACCATTTCATGTTTTGGTAACTAACGAACTTTATGTTTTGTGCAGGCACGCGAATACGGAGAATTATTTTACGCACAGTGAAGAGAAATTCGCACGCCGTGAAGATGAGGAGCGCACCAGGAAAGGAGACGGAATCTAGCTCCCAACAAATAGAATCCAACCATTATTTAAACCTGGAACCCAGCAATTAAATTATGAACATATCCAGCTCTTCATTTAGACTGCGTGTTTATATTGCTTAATCCCAGCCACGTTCAACTCGTCATTCAGCCTCCCGTTCAGCCCGCGAAATCCACGGTTGGCATATCTTGGACGATTACAGTTAAAAATGAGTATGTGGGATCTGTTAGCCACACGGTGGTGATGGTTAATGAGCCGTTGTTCTGCAAGATTCGTCCCTATGCTCGCCAAGCTCGAAAGCACATTCCACATCCACTCCAACACGCTGGTTCAGCCCCGCATTCAGCCTGGAATCATGCTGCCTCTTCACGCCATTATTATGGAAGGAGTCTTGGTCGCACACGTTCAGCCTTCCAGCACAACACCTTGCCACGACAGTGCTCTAGCAGCCTCTCCTTTCTTCGTTCAACTTGTCAGCGTACTACTTCTCTGCCCACATCAAAGGAAATTGATGCTACAGCTGCCTCGTGAAGGAATCGAATCCCTTCAGCCTAGTGTATGCTCCCTACGTTGGCATACATCCCTTAAAGCAGCCAGTTACAGTCATAAAATGCCTCTATTTATAACAAGGTCGACTTTGTCGACCTTTTCTCCCATTGTAACTTATAAATAGATGCCTCTTATGGAGAAAACAGAGAGCATATAGCATAGAGAATAGATAGGAGATAGCAGTTACGTCTGCATAAGTATTGTGTAATTTTCTCAGAATTAATGGAAGTTTCAGTACATTGATGTTCTGTTGATAGTGTTTACGACAGTTTAGTTTCCATCTTTGATTGTTGGGAAGGGCCCCTCATCAACCAGAGGTTTATTTCATTTTGTATTTTCTTTCTGCAAGTAGATAGTTTATTTCTTAGATGTTTAAATTATTCTTGTTTACTATAGATGTTATTTCTTTGCTTTTTACTGCTAACACAATCTCTTTCTCAGGATTAGGAATGGTTGACCAAGCTTAGTACTCTGTAGTTGCTTTCAGTTTTCCTCCATAATTTGTCATAGATGTTATTTCAATTTCTTCCATCAGTTTCTTCTTCATGTATCTGTAGGTTAATTCCATTAGTTAATCAGCCTCTTCCTCTATAGCTGTAGGTTACTTCTATCTTCCATCATTAATCTTGCTTCAACATATCATAGAAATAGTTCTTATTCTTAGATAATAATTAGAATAAATAGTTTCTTGTTAGTTTAGCCTCTAATTAGTCCATCTATTTCTTCCTTTGCACTGTAGGATCATATGCATCAGCGAGTTGGTAATTAAAGTCATCCAAAATTCTTCTTTTCTTTAGTTTAAATCGTTTTCTTCCATTCGGACTCGCATTCGGACTTTCATTCAGACATGCATTTGGATCGTCATTCGGACCTTTACACTTTCTGCATTGTTTTATGTTTTTTCAGAATCCATTTTCTTCTGCTTCTCAACTATAATGCTTCTCACTTCTAATTAACAGTTTTTAGTGTAATTTAGATCTTGTTTTATGTTACATAGAGTCTTTTTTTTTTTTAAATTAAGCTTTCTTATTATTTCCTCCTTCCGTATTTTATTCCTTTATCTTCTTTCAACCTTCTTCCAAAGCTAAGTTTTGTATCAGATTTGATAATTAGTTACTGTTTCATGATTTATCAGTCTTGTTTCTAGATACTCTATTTTTAAGTAAAAAAATTAATAATTTCATTTTCCAAGTTATTTCAGTTCTGATAGTTTCCTTGTTAATCATTAGATTAGTTTTCCATTCATATAAATAATGAAGATGTTCATGACATAAGATTTGGATCAGAAATAAATATCTTTATCAAGTCTCCTCCTTGCCCTTATATAAAATATCTTTATCAAGTTTTCTACTTGCTTCCAAATCAAATCAAGTTCAATTAAATATCTTTATTAATTTTTCTACTTACTTCTTGAATAACATTTATTTTTCTTAGATTTCTTTAAAATTGTTTCATGCTTCACCTTTGTAGGATAGCATAGGTATTTGCATGCCTTTGATTTCAGAATAGTCATTAGATTGCATGATTGATTTCTTGTCAATAAGTTGGATTGTTAATAGTATTTTATTTTTAAATAATTCTAAGTAGTGTAATTAGGTTTTCAAGTATCATTCGCTTGCAATTAATAATTCAGAACTCTTACTCAATTCTAGTTAGATTACCAGCTTCAGATTAGCTTAGATTAGTTCAAGCCTTCAATCCTACACATATAGTGTTTGTATCTCATCAGCTCCATTCCCTGGTTCAGAATTTAACTGTGGAATTAGAGTGCATATATTTTAGCCAACATTTTTTGCCATTGCCGGGGAGGTGCTAAAGGGATTGGAGTCTAGGTAGATAGGGATAGACAGGATGCTTTTACATTACACAACAAGGGGAAGGGGAGAATGGTAAGATGAGAGGTAAGAACCTGTGCATCCACTATAGTGGGGTGCCCCAAAGCCTTGTTTTTCCTTTCCACAAATGTGTGATTTCCTTTCTACATCCCAGTATTTAATTTTCCGCAATTTATTTCATAAAGTTTGTCTTCCTTCTTTTCAGGTGTGTTATTCTTTCAGCAAGTGTGGTGTGTTTTAGTTCGCAAATTTGTTTTTGTAATATAAAGTCTTTCTAAAACACATAAAAAAAATTTAGGTGGTGTAAGAACACAGGGACTAATCCATGTGTGAAGTAGGATCTATCAACCGACAAAATGGATTCAGAGGTGACCATCAGTATGAGAAAACTCTTTCAAATCCTAGTAGTAGTTGGGATCTCAATATATTCTTCTCAAGAAGAACACATCTTGACAGAAGTCAATAATTTATCTACCTATCCAGAAATAATAGAAGAACCACAGTTCCATGAGCTACAAACCGAATCTCCTTTCCAGTTTGCCAAGGAAACCGAAAACTTGGAGACTACATTTGATGGAGAGAGACCTGATGTTGAAGATTTCTCCAGATATCTATTGAAAGATCTCTCATGTACTCAAGCAATTGAACATTCAGAAGAGGAGGATCTGCATGGCATGAAGAAGGGAGGTTAGTATCAGGATTACATCAAAAGATGGTTCCAAGAGGTAATGAGGACACAATACCATTCCTTCATTCAACACCTTCTATTGCAAAATCAAGTAAGTCGATTGGTTCTCCACATCCAGGTAATCACTGCTTTAAATTTTTCATATGTGGATATAGGTATGTTTTTCATTTTGCTTCTCACATGGTTACATTGGAAAATTTCTTACACTTGAACAATGAGTTTTTCTTTCTTTTAGATACTACCTCTCCAGAAATAATAGAAGAACCACAGTTCCATGAGCTACAAACCGAATCTCCTTGCCAGTCTGCCAATGAAAACGAAAACTTGGAGACTACATTTGATGGAGATAGACCTGATGTTGAAGAGTTCTCCACATATCTATCGACAGATCTCTCATGTACTCAAGCAATTGAACATTCAGAAGAGGAGGATCTGCATGGCATGAGGAAGGGAGGTGAGTATCAGGATTACATCAAAAGATGGTTACAAGAGGTAATGAGGCCACAATACCATTCCTTCATTAACCACCTTCTGTTGCAAAAGCAAGTAAGTCGGCTGGTTCTCCACATCTAGGTAATCACTGCTTTAAATTTTTCATATGTGGATATAGGTTTGTTTTTCATTTTGCTTCGCACATGGTTACATTGGAAAAGTTCTTACACTTGAACAATGTGTTTTTCTTTCTTTTAGATAGCATAGCATAGTATGTATATAAATAAAAACTTGTATGTGGTTAGTTAGCTTTAGATATTCATACTTCACTTTCTGTTTTCCTTTAAAATAAAAGAACTAAGAATAATATCATGTTAATGACTAAACCAAATCAATCTTACATCAGACATGCATATTTCTTATTATACCAGTTACTCGAAGACCTACTTTTATGATCTCCAAAAAACTCAATCTTACACCTATGGAATCCTAGTTCATCCTGCACTCATTATCAAAACTTGTCTCTAAAAGCACCTAAAAGTGGGTGATATTTCTATTTTGTGGGGAACATTACTGACCTTTTATGAAAAATATAGACTATGAAGTCAAAGAACAACTTTAGGTTATTATCTTTTGACATGATTTGTAATTCAGGCCATTATAAATAAAGTTACTCATAAGGTTTGTGCTAAAAATTTGAATTATGTGTTTAACAGGCTTAGCACACTCTAGTGCCAACCGACTTCCTTACTAAAAATATCATTATACGAAGTAAAGCCGCCAGGGTACTGAACAGGCTCGCTGGCAGCGGGTACATGCTCAGTAAAATGTTAAACAAGAAAGCTTCATAAATGCAAGATATCCCATCGAGGTACTAAACAGGCTCGCTGGCAGCGGGATAATGCTTGCGTGGTACCAAGATAAACCCGTCGGGGTACTGAACAGGCCTGCTGGCAGTGAGTCAATATCAGGTAAAAGAGGTTTTGTTAATGCATTGCTATTCACATATCTCATAAAAAACCTGAGTATACAAACACATGTTTAGGCCGATTATTTATACTGTCATTAGATAATGGTTGTAAGTTGGACTTGGACCCTGTCATCTAATTCAATCAAATACCTAGGATATGATTATCCTAGAAATGGAACCCATAATTATAGTAGATCTCACAAACTTTACGTTGAACCTTATCTATATTTTTTGGATGACAAGAGATATTTATAATGAATTATGGACGACTAGTTTTCCTATGGCATTTTTCGCATCTCTTACACTATTATTCTTTATGTGGTCTTTGTGAGCATAAACTAATGAACTTGCATGTATTAAATAATATGCCTTAGTATAATATTACCTGCTAAGTGTTGTTTATCCAAAGTGTTAACATAAGAGAACAGAACCCAGTATTAATTCATTTATGGCATGAGGGCATGCCATATCTTTGGTCTGGTGGAGCAAAGAGTCTCAATTTATATGATCTTCATAATTATGAATTATTACTAGTTGTCAGAATGGTATGTATTAAGAAATCTTAATTAATAGTTGTTTTGGTCTTCTCTTAACATAACACTAATAAAATTTTTCTAAGTTTTAGTTTTTCATGCAATAATAAAGTTGACTTAGTTTTGCAGAAAGATTGTCTATAAACAATTTGATGATCGAATAGAGTTTTTGAATAAATGAAATACCACTTCCAATTCATTCATGGCACGCGGACATGCCACACCTTTGGTCTGGGGTAGTGTTGGGCTCCATAATTGTCTTTTATAATGATGTTATTCACATCAATTTCCTGGCCTATTTAATGAAATCTAATACATCTATATTTAATTTATCTATATTTTACTATGTTTTTATCAATTATAACTTATAAATGTAAAAGAAGTTTAATTCATCATTTGTTATGTGTTTTTGCATTTAGTGCACATTTCGTAACTCCATCCAGTCCTTCACCCAACTTTCAGTTCCGCACTACGTTTAATGGCATGTTTCTTATTAGGTTCTTGGTTTGCTTTATCCTTTCCTTCTATTTCTCGCCGGTCCCATGAATACCTGCACATTAAAAAAACCATGGGTGATGATGATCTTTGAGCATTGGTTTAAAATTAAATAAGGAAGAGAATAAAAAATATTAAAAATGGAAATTAAATAAAGAAAATAAAAAATATTAAAAAAAATGGGAATTAAATATCAAAGCAAATATACCCAAATCCACTTATAATAAATTAACCAAATCATAAAGTGGATTATGACATGGATTGTAATAACTTGTTTAAACCATATGTCACGTGCCCAATCTCCCTTAATTTATTTTAAAGTGGGTTCATATAAATATCATTCTCACATATAGTTTCTGTTGATGTATATGTAACTTCGGAATGTATTTCATATATGTATATTGTATTCCTATAGAGATGTTATTATTCCTCTATATGGAAGTGTTTGTATTCCTATAGAGATGTTATTATTCCTCTGTACGGAAGTGTTGTCATTTATATTGTAAGTGTCGTAACTTATACTTGATGGGTTATTAGACCACCTTGCTGGGGTCGGCCATGTATAAGTCATGTGGGTCGAAGGGTTATTAGACCACCCTATTGGGGGTCGGCCATGTGGGTCAAAGGGTTATTAGACCACCAAGTGTGGGGTCAGCCCGGATTAAGTTAACCATGGGTTAAGCTAGACATGTAGGCCCCATTAGTTTATTGGGCAGGACAGAACAAGTATAAATAGGGATCCGGAGATATCTATTTGATGATTCATTCACACACTTCTCTCATTCGGAAAGTGGTGCACTTATGAGGAGGAGGCTTTGCTACTAGGAGAAGACTATCTCTTGTATTCTGGTTGTATCATTGCTCTATCTATCTCTGAGGAATTTATTGGGGTTTTTCACCTTTATGGTTTTCCCCAAGTAAACTATGTGTCTCTTGTGTGCTTGCATTATTGTGTCCATGATTGATATGCTGTAGATTTGCTGTACATGTTGTTCTCTCAATTAAGATCTTAGATCAGATTGAAGTAAATTCTGAAAAGTTAATATGGTATCAGAGCTAGCCTGAAAGAAGGCATGATATGGCATGTATGACACTTGTTGCACTTACGATGCTAGGGCTTGATATAGAAAAAACCAGTCATCGTAGAACTTTCGCTATAAATCCATTTTGGAAAAATTTTCATATCTGAAACTTTTACAGGTTGAATATCCAATCCCCATGTACCTTGTGGCCAAAGGAAAACTTCTAATTCGTTGTACTTTGTGATTTATGATCTGTACAATATAGGGTTTCTGCCTCTTCCAGATCTGAGTCACAAACATGTGACCTTGGCAAAAAGGTCATAACTTGGGCTAGGAAGCTCCAAATGAAATTTTGTAAAAAGTGACAGGTAGTACATAGACTGTAGTATCGCAGGGAACATTTTCAGAGGCCGAAGTTGAACCAGTGACACGTGGAACGCTGTACAAGTTAGCTCTCTTGTTTTATCCCATAAACATGTCACCTTGCGACACTTGGAATAACTCTCTCTCAGAGAATCCAATTGAGATCAGACCTATCGAGATGGAAAGATGACAGGTTAGGCTTTCTCAGAAAAATTGTTGAGACCCTGTGGATCGAAAAGTTCAGAGTTACACCAGAAATAATAAGGTACATATTTCTGTCAAAACAAAATTATTTTTGAGCACCTTCATTCATGGCTTCCAGAATTTAGGGTTTCGGAGAAAGTTGGAATTTTTTTAATCAGAGACCATGGATGGATGCTACTCATCAAAATCGAAATTTAGAGATCAAGATCAGATTTTTTGGTTAGGCAGAAGGGTGGGATTTATCAAACCCTAGTTTGGGGTCATGTCCAGTAAATCCGGAAGTTTCAAAGGCAAATTTGAGGGGTGAAACTTTGCAATTTTCAAATTCTAAGTATACTAGCTTGATCAGCTCATCAAGGCACATATTTCTATCTTTTCAGAAGTTTGAAATTCAAAGTTTGAATTTTTGGGGTTTCTTTAACAAACCCTAATCCAACTCCAGGTCCAGTTCTTGCAAATCAAGTGGATTGGGTTAATCTTAGAAGAGGATGGATTGGTCACCTGCATGAGTGAAGAAGTTCCTGTTTCAGAGGGAGATGAGGCTAAGGCCTTACATAAGAAGATTACAAGAAATCTCGATAGGTATGACTAATTCAGTTATGTCTTGAGATTTGTTCATGATTAAGTTTATGATATGTTTGTCTTCATGTTATTACGGTTAGAACAATCTTGATTTTAGACTTGTTGTATCACCTTAACAAAATTATGAATGCATTCATTAGGGTGTTGACACTTATGATTGTACTAATGCATTATGGTGTTGTATGAGGTTTATGTTGTCCGCTAACATGAAAGGTACACCAAGAAAGTCAAATCATGTTCTACTTCAAGCACATATGATCATGGTGACATTAAGACAAAGATTCATCCATTGTCATGGATCACATAGAAGATCTACTTTCGAGGTATGTATAACTTGGTTCTACAATGGTTAACTTATGAGACATGCAGGTTACTAGCACAAGTCACTGAAGAGAACCAGAAGACATTATGCGGGTATGTTAGATATAACTAGCTAGCATGGTAATCCAGGTATGTTTTTCCTATATCAAGCTAGAATCCTACCTTGTGTTAGGATCTTATACTGTTGTGTTGTTGATAATGATTATTCATGAAGTCATAGGTTTGAATAGTCATGGTTGTATGCATATTATGTTTCTTACCATAATTGATGATATGACTAACCATAAGAATCATGAAGGTATAGGTTTGAGTAATCACGGGTTTATGCATTGATGATTTAACTAATCAAAAGATTCCTATGATCAAATAAGAATATGCATGAGTAAAAGAAGACTTCCCTGAAACCTTGAATACTAATGTTTATTATCTGTGAATGATCATGACTATACATGTTTAATATTATTGTGTTTTGATAGTATTAAGATTATACTAATAAATGTGTGATTATGTATGAGACCTCAAGGATAACACAATGAGATGATACTAATAAGCATGCATAGTGGTTAAGGATGGATATAAGTTCAAGGACAGGTAATCCAGGAACCAAAGATCAAAAGGGAGCACACTCTAGTTGTTCCTGCAAGAAAGCAAAGGAGCACACTTCAGTAGTTTCTGGAAGGATGCAGATATTCAGAGGGAGTTGACCACTTCTCACAATCCACATCATAATGGAGTTGTAAAGATTCAGAGGGAGTCCACCCAGCAACCAAACAAAGATAAGTACTTGAATTGTCATTTCTTACATAATGTTATTCAATGATGTATATGCTTATGTTCCTATAATTAGGTTGTGTATTATGCATATTAGAATAGTTGCATTGATGAACAATATACTACTAATATACATGGGTAAGTGGCCTATGGCACTGTACAACATTACATTGCTACTTATCTAGAATGAAACCTCTTTGATGACATGTTAGGAGTTGTGCACACTCTTAACAATGTTCTGGTAGAGATTGGAAGGCATCTAGAAAGTTACGGAATATGGATAATGTTGTATTGAAGCATTGGCTAAGATAATTGCATGACCGTATGACATATTTCTTTATGTGTAAGAATTTGTTCTGAAAACTATGAGATGTTTTGTAATCATGCAATTTAACTTGTTGTGTAGGAAAGATCGTATACCATCACCTACAAAAGAAGGACTACAACATTTGTTCACCAACAAAGTTATCCCTTGAAAATATTGAATATATTGAAGTTCCCAGAGGTTTCATGCATATTAGAATAGTTGCATTGATGAACAATATACTACTAATATACATGGGTAAGTGGCCTATGGCACTGTACAACATTCCATTGCTACTTATCTAGAATGAAACCTCTTTGCTGACATGTTAGGAGTTGTGCACACTCTTAACAATGTTCTGGTAGAGATTGGAAGGCATCTAGAAAGTTACGGAATATGGATAATGTTGTATTGAAACATTGGCTAAGATAATTGCATGACTGTATGACATATTTCTTTATGTGTAAGAATTTGTTCTGAAAACTATGAGATGTTTTGTAATCATGCAATTTAACTTGTTGTGTAGGAAAGATCGTATACCATCACCTACAAAAGAAGGACTACAACATTTGTTCACCAACAAAGTTATCCCTTGAAAATATTGAATATATTGAAGTTCCCAGGATCTAGGAAGATTTCCATGATCGAGGAGTACCAGTCGATCATGAAGATGTTTGGGATGCAGTCCCAAGACCTGAAGGGTAGTCTGTAGTGAATTCCAAGAGGATCTACAAGATCAAGCATGCTGCAGGTGGTAGCATAGAGACTTTTTCTCTTGTAGCCAGATACACTTCCATTAGATCAGTACTTGCTTTGGTTGCAGTGATGAAGTGGAAGATACACCAGATGGATTTCAAGACAGCTTTCTTGAATGGTGTAGTTGAAGAAGAAGTGTATGTGGAGCAGCCACTTGGTTCTAAGACACATGACAGGGAGTCATATATGTACAGAACTTGGTATGGTAGACAGCTTTCTATCCAGTTTGGGCTTTACCAATAGTAAAGTGGATTCCAACCTTTACTACAAGGTTGAGGAAGGCAATCCAGTGATACTACTTTTGTATGTGGATGACTTGTTTGTTACAAGTGAGGATAGATTGATTGCCGACACGCAGCAGAAGCTTGCTGCCGAGTTAGAGATGAAGAACTTGGGTATGATGCACTACTTTCTTGATATGGAGGTGTGGCAGAGTGCAAATGGAATCTTCCTTGGACAAGGGAAGTATGTAGTAGAGATCCTGAAGAGGTTTGGGATGATAAACTGCGAGGCTATGGCATCGAACTTGAAGCTTATGTGTGATGCTTCATCTGAATCGGTTGATGTCACTATGTATTGTCAAATGATTGGGTCCTCTATGTATCTGACGAACACGAGACCAGATATCTGCTTTGCGGTGAACACATTGAGCCAGTTCCTGACGGATCCGAGGAGTGTTCACCTGGTTGTTGTAAAGCATATTCTGAGGTACCTGAAGGGTACAGTTGATTATGGGCTCAAGTATGATGCGAATCAAAAGTTTAACCTGTAAGGTTATGTTGATTCAGATTGGGCAAGCAGTGCTACAGATAGGGATCAGGTGTGATCTCTTGGTTTAGCAGGAAGCAGTCCTGTGTAGCACTAAGTACAGCCAAAGCAGAGTATGTTGTGATGGATGAGTAGGTTGCAAATGTATTGACCAAGCCGTTGGCTAGAGTGCAGTTTGAGTACTTCAGAGAGAGGCTTGGTGCACTTCAGATCGAGGTTCCTTCCAAAGGGAAGTGATGAGTCTGGAAGATGCAGATGCACATGATATTTTCTGACATGGTTGATGTGTTCTCCCTTGGTTGTGATGTAATTGTTGAGCCATTTTTCACATGGTAGTAGATGTGTTCTCCCATGGTGAAAAAGTAAGGGCTAGAGCCTTCCCTGAATGGTGGTAGATGTGTTCTCCCATGTCGGTGGTGTAAGTGATGGATGATGTGCATCTGGGCTGTGCTTCATGGACGATGAGATGATCTGAAGAGGACAATGCTATGATGATTAGGAGGATAATGGATGATGAGCATCAAGACGATGCTCCAGTTACTACTATGTATATGTATATGCATCATGTTGGATGCTTGTTATGATCAGTTGGATCATTGCATCATGTGGGATGCTTGTTATGATCTGTTGGATCATTTATGTATATATGCATCATGTTGGATGCTGGATATGATCAGTTGAATCATTTTGTATATGCATCATGTTGGATGCTTGGACCATGTATCTGTATATGTATCAGGTGGATACTGAGATCATGTATGTTGATATGTATCAGGTGGATACATTGTGTGGATCATGTATCTGTGTATGTATCAGGTGGATACATTGTATGATCAGGTAGATCATGTATGATGATATGTATCAGGTAGATACTTGGTATGCATCAGGTGGATGCAGTGTATGATCAAGATGATCATAGATGACGAGCTTCAGGATGTTGCTCCAGATGACATGCAGCAGGATGTTGCAGTGATGATGATCAGTATGATCATGTGTACATCAGGATGATGTATGATGAGTATCAGGATGATACTTTGTGGACGTGGATCAGGTTGTGCAGATGAGCATGTATGGGAGATCCTATAGGTCAGAGTTGTGTACCTGTAACAACCTGGGATGCTCTTTTGAGACATTGCTCTGGGAGGACATGTAATTTGTGCACTGGGAGATTTCAAGTCGAAGTTGTGTACCCGTAACATTCTGAGATGCTCTTGCGAGGTTTTTTCCTATGGCATGTAATTTGTGCCTTGGGAGATTTCAGGTCGAAGTTGTGTACCCGTAACATCCTGAGATGCTCTTTTGATGTTTTTCCATGACCACATATAAATTGTGCCCTGGGAGATTTCAGGTCTGAGTTATGTACCCATAACATCCTGAGATGCTCTTGCTAGGTTTTGTGGTGACCACATGTAATTTGTGCCCTGGGGAGATTTCAGGTTGGATTTGTGTACCCGTAACATCCTGAGATGCTCTTGCTAGGTTTTGTGGTGGGGTCACATGTAATAAGTCCTGGAGATTTGGACAGGATGAAAAAGGCCTCAGATGCTCTTTAGGGTTCTTTCTCGACAAGAGACTCTTTAAAGGTTTTGTGACACACATAATAAGTCCTGAGGATCCACAGTATGGCCAGTGATGACGAAGACTTGCAGGTGGTGGGCCTACATCCAGTATGAAAAAGGACTGGCTCTGTAGAACTTTCTATGACGAGTAGATTCATAGACTGATTGAGATAGTAGCAGCAGTGAAGATGACGATGATTTGAGGATGATGATTCGTTGATGATGATCTTGAGAAGAAGACTTGTGCTAGCAAACCTATGTCAAGAAATACCTTCCTAGTTAACAGGGAGTGTTGATGTATATGTAACTTCGAAATGTATTTCATATATGTATATTGTATTCCTATAGATATGTTATTATTCCTCTATACGGAAGTGTTTGTATTCCTATAGAGATGTTATTATTCCTCTATACGGAAGTGTTGTCATTTATATTGTAAGTGTCGTAACTTATACTTGATGGGTTATTACACCACGTTGTTGGGGTCGACCCTGTATAAGTCATGTGGGTCGAAGGGTTATTAGACCACCCTATTGGGGGTCGGCCATGTGGGTCAAAGGGTTATTAGACCACCAAGTGTGGGGTCAGCTCGGATTAAGTTAACCATGGGTTAAGATAGACATGTAGGCCCCACTAGTTTATTGGGAAGGAAGGAACAAGTATAAATAGAGATCGGGAGATCTCTATTTGATGATTGATTCACACACTTCTCTCATTCAGAAAGTGGTGCACTTATGAGGAGGAGGCTCTGCTGCTAGGAGAAGACTATCTCTTGTATTCTGGTTGTATCATTGCTCTATCTATCTCTGAGGAAGTTATTAGGGTTTTTCACCTTTATGGTTTTCCCCAAGTAAACTCCGTGTCTCTTGTGTTCTTGCATTATTGTGTCCATGATTGATATGATGTAGATTTGCTGTACATGTTGTTCTCTCAGTTAAGATCCTAGATCAAATTGAAGTAAATTCTGAAAAGTTAACAGTTTCTTTACATAAACACTTTTCTTTAAGACTTTATGTTTAATATACATTACCATTTCATGTGTTGGTAACTAACGAACTTTATGTGTTATGCAGGCATGCGAATACGAAGAATTATTTTACGCACAGTGAAGAGGAATTCGCACACCGTGAAGAAGAGGAGCGCAATGAGAAAGGAGATGGAACCTAGTTCCCAACAAATAGAACCCAACCATTATTTAAACCTGGCACATAGAAATTAAATTGTGAACATATCCAGCTCTTCATTTATACTGCGTGTTTATATTGCTTAATCCCAGCCACATTCGGCTCGTCAGTCAGCCTCCCGTTCAGCCCGTGAAATCCATGGTTTGCATATCTTGGACCATTAAAGTTAAAAATGAGTACGTGGGATCTGTTAGTCACATAGTGGCGATGGTTAATGAGTCATTTTTCTGGAAGATTCGTCCCTATGATCGCCAAGCTTGACAGTGCATTCCACGTCCACGCCAACACTCCAACACGCCGGTTCATCCTGGAATCACGCTACCTCTTCACGCCATTGTTCTAGAAGGAATCCAAGTCACACACGTTCAGCCTGCCAGCACAACACCTCGCCATGACAGTGCTCCAATAGCCTCTCCTCCATCTGTTCAGCTCATCAGCGTGCTACCTCTCTGTCCACGTCAAAGGAAATCGACGATGCAGCTTCCTCGTGAAGCAATCGACTCCGTTCAGCCTAGTGTATGCTCCCTGCGCTGGCATATATCTCTTAAAGAAGCCAGTTACAGTCATAAAATGCCTCTATTTTTAGAGAGGTCGACTCTGTCGACCTTCTCTCCCATTGTAACTTATAAATAGATGCCTCTTATGGAGAAAACAAAGATCATATAAAATAGAGAATAGATAGGAGATAGCAGTTACATCTGCATAAGTATTGTGTAATTTTCTCAGAATTAATGGAAGTTTCATTACATTGATGTTCTGTTGATAGTGTTTACGACGGTTTAGTTTCCATCTCTGATTGTTGGGAAGGGCCCCTCATTAACCAGAGTTTTATTTCATTTTGTATTTTCTTTCTGCAAGTAGATAGTTTATTTCTCAACTGTTTAAATTATTCTTGTTTACTGTAGATGTTATTTCTTTGCTTTTTGCTGCTAACACAATCTCTTTTTCAGGATTAGGAATGGTCGACCAAGCTTTGTACATTGTAGTAGCTTTCAGTTTTCCTCCATAATTTGTCATAGATGATATTTCAGTTTCTTCCATCGGTTTCTTCTTCCTATAGCTGTAGTTTAATTCCATTAGTTAATCAACCTCTTCCTCTGCAGCTGTAGGTTACTTCTATCGTCCATCATTAATCTTGCTTCAACGTATCATAGAAATAGTTCTTCTTCTTAGATAATAATTAGAATAAATATTTTCTTGTTAGTTTAGCCTCTAATTAGTCCATCTATTTCTTCCTTTGCATTGTAGGATCATATGCATCAGCCAGCTAGTAATTAAAGTTATCCAAAATTCTTCTTTTCTTTAGGTTAAATCATTTTCTTCCATTTAGACTGTCACTCGGATCGTCAGTCGGACCTTTACACTTTCTGCATTGTTTTATGCTTTTTCAGAATCCATTTTCTTCTGCTTCTCAACTATAATGCTTCTCACTTCTAATTAACAGTTTTTAGTGTAATTTAGATCTTGTTTTATGTTACATAGAGTATTTTTCTTTTAAAATTAAGCTTTCTTATTATTTCCTCCCATATTTTCTTCCTTTATCTTCTTTCAACCTTCTTCCAAAGTTAATTTTTGTATCAGATTTGATAATTAGTTACTGTTTCATTATTTATCAGTCTTGTTTCTAGATAGTCTATTTTTAAGAAAAAAAAATAATAATTTCATTTTCCAAGTTATTTCAGTTCTAATAGTTTCCTTGTTAATCATCAGATTAGTTTTCCATTCATATAAATAATGAAGATGTTCATGACATAAGATTTGGATCAGAAATAAATATCTTTATCAAGTCTCCTCCTTGCCCTTATATAAAATATCTCTATCAAGTTTTCTACTTGCTTCCAAATCAAATCAAGTTCAATTAAATATCGTTATTATGTTTTCTACTTACTTCTCGATTAACATTTATTTTTCTTAGATTTCTTTAAAATTGTTTCATGCTTCACCTTAGTAAGATAGCATAGATACCTGAATGCCTTTGATTTCATAATAGTCATTACATTGCATGATTGATTTCTTGTCAACAAGTTGGATTGTTAATAGTATTTTATTTTGAATTAATTCTAAGTAGTGTAATTAGGTTTTCAAGTATCATTCGCTTGCAATTAATAATTTAGAACTCTTACTCAATTCTAGGTAGATTACCAACTTCCGATTAGCTTAGATTAGTTCAAGCCTTCAATCTTGCACATATAGTGTTTGCATCTCATTAGCTCCTTTCATGGGTCGACAATTTAAATGTTGAATTAGAGTGCATATATTTTACCCAACATTTTGGCACCATTTCCGGGGAGCTCCTAAAGGGATTTGAGACTAGGTAGATAGGGATTGATAGGAATCTTTTACATTACACAACAAGGGGGAGGGGAGAACAGTAAGACGGGAGGTAAGAACCTGCACATCCACTATAGTGAGGTGCCCCAAAGCCTTGTCTTTCCTTTCCACACAAGTGTGATTTCCTTTCTACATTCGAGTATTTAATTTTCCACAATTTATTTCATAAAGTTTGTCTTCCTTCTTTTCATGGGTGTTATTCTTTCAGCAAGTGTGGTGTGTTTTAGTTAACAAATTTGTTTTTGTAATATAAAGTCTTTTAAAAACACATAAAATTTTTTTGGGTGTTGTAAGAACACAGGGACTAATCCATGTTTGAAGTAGGATCTATCAACCTACAAAATGGATTCAGAGGTGACCATCAGTATGAGAAAACGCTCTCAAATCCTAGCAGTAGCTGGGATCTCAATATATTCTTCTCATGAAGAACACATCTTGACAGAAGTCACGAATTTATCTACCTCTCTAGAAATAAAAGAGTAACGACAGTTCCATGAGCTACAAACCGAATCTCCTTGCCAGTATACCAAGGAAACCGAAAACATGGAGACTACATTTGATGGAGAGAGACGTGATGTTGAAGAGTTATCCACATATCTATCGACAGATCTCTCATGTACTCAAGCAATTGAACATTCAGAAGAGGAGGGTTTGCATGGCATGAGGAAGGGACGTGAGTATCAGGATTACATCGAAAGATGGTTCCAAGAGGTAATGAGGCCACAATACCATTCCTTCATTCAACACCTTCTGTTGCAAAAGCAAGTAAGTTGGTTGGTTCTCCACATCCAGGTAATCACTGCTTTAAATTTTTCATATGTAGATATAAGTATGTTTTTCATTTTGCTTCGCACATGGTTGCATTGGAAAAGTTCTTACAATTGAATAATGAGTTTTTCTTTCTTTTAGATAGCATAGGATACTATGTATATAAATAAAAAGTTGTATGTGGTTAGTTAGCTTTAAATATTCATACAACTTCACTTTCTGTTTTCCTTTAAAATAAAATAACTAAGAATAAGATCATGTTAATGACTAAACCTGTTAAATTTTCAGAATTTACTTCAATCTAATCTAGGATCTTAACTGAGAGAACAACATGTACAGCATATCTACAGCATATCAATCATGGAGACAATAATGCAAGCACACAAGAGACACAAAGATTTACTTGGGGAAAACCATAAAGGTGAAAAACCCCAATAACTTCCTCAGAGATAGATAGAGCAATGATACAACCAACCATGAGAGATAGACATAACCTAGAAGCAAATCCTCCTCCTCCATAAGTGCGCCACTCCTCCTTGAGTGCATGAGTGAGAAGTGAGTGAGTAAATAGAGTGCCTCCCACACTCTATTTATACTTGACTTGACTTGCCTTTTTACCTAACTCATGTAGGCTCGAACTTAACCACATAACATAATGCTGACTGGGCCGACCCCCAATAGGGTGGTCTAATAACCCTTTGACCCACATGACTTTTACAGGGCCGACCCCAAACAAGGTGGTCTAATAACCCATCAAGTATAAGTTACGACACTTACAATATAAATAACGACACTTCCATATAGAGGAATAATAACATCTCTATAGGAATACAATATACATATATGTGAAATACATTCCGAAGTTACATATACATCAACACTCCCTCTTAACTAGGAAGGTATTTCTCAGCACATTTCTTCTAGCACAAGTCATCTTCTCTGGATCATCATCACTAGATAATCGTCATCGAGTCATCATCATCATCACTACTGCTGCTATCTCAATCAATCTCTGAATCTACTCGTCATAGGAAGTTCTACAGAGCCAGTCCTTTTTCATACTGGATGTAGGCCCACCACCTGTAGGTCTTCATCATCACTGGCCATACTGTGGAATCCTCAGGACTTATTACGTGCATCACAAAACCTGGCTGCAGCATCCCAGGCTATTACGAGCACACAGATCTACCTGTAGGATCTCCCAGGAGCACATTACATGTCACCCATCACAAAACCTGGCTGAAGCATCCCAGGCTGTTACGAGCACGCGGCTCTACCTGTAGGATCTCCCAGGAGCACATTACATGTGATCTCACCACAAAACCTGGCTGAAGCATCCCAGGCTATTACGAGCACACAACTCTACCTGTCGGATCTCCTAGGAGCACATTACATGTGGTCCACCAGAAAACCTGGCTGAAGCATCTGAGGCCTTTTTCATCCTATCCAGATCTCCCAGGAGCAAATTACATGTGGTCATGGCAAAACTTGGCTGAAGCATCTGAGGCCTTTTTCATCCTGTCCAGATCTCCCAGGAGCAAATTACATGCCATAGGACAAAACCTCGCAAGAGCATCTGCCAAATATCCCAGGGCACCGAATTACATGCCATTAGGAAAAACCTCGAAAGACTAACTGCAGATCTCCCAGGGCACAAATTACATGTCCTACCAAGCAAAACCTCGCAAGAGCATTTGCCAGATGTCCCAGGGCACCGAATTACATGCCATAGGCAAAACCTCGAAATACCATATGCAAATATCCCAGGGCACAAATTACATGCTTACCTGCACAACCTGATCCACGGCCACAAAGTATCATCTGATACTCATCATACATCATCGTGATGTAAACATGATCAACCTAATCATCATCACTACAACATCCTGTTGCATGTCATCTGGAGAAGCTCGTCATCCATGATCATCCTGATCATACATTGCATCCATCTGATGCACACATAGATACATGATCCACACAATGTATCCATCAATCGTACATGATCTACCTGATCATACAAAGATACATGATCCACACAATGTACCCATCAACATACATGATCTACCTGATCATACAAAGATACATGATCCACATAATGTATCCATCAGCATCCATGATCTACCTGATCATACAAAGATACATGATCCACACAATGTATCCATCAGCATCCATGATCTACCTGATCATACAAAGATACATGATCCACACAATGTATCCAACAACATCCAACATGATGCGTTCATACAAAATACATACACATGATCCAACCGATCATATCCAACATCCAACATGATGCATACATACATATAAATGATCCAACTGATCATATCCAGCATCCAACATGATGCATTCATACAAAATACATACACATGATCCAACCGATCATATCCAGCATCCAACATTATGCGTACATACATATAAATGATCCAACTGATCATATCCAACATCCAACATGATGCATACATACATACATATAATGATCCAACTGATCATATCTAAGCAGAAACCAGAACATCATCCTGATGTTCATCATCCAGCGCTTACATCCATAGCCATGTGAAGGATTCCCCTTCAACCATGCTTGGAATGGCTTCAGCAAATGTGTCCATCACTTCTTCGTCGAAGTATCCTTGATCTGAAGCATACCAAGCCTCTCTCTGAAGTACTCGAACTTCACCCTGGCTAGTGGCTTCGTCAGCACATCTGCAATCTGCTCGTCCGTCGCAACATACAGGAGATTCACAGCTCCTCTCTGCACCATATCCCTGATATAGTGATATTTGATCTCTATGTGTTTCGACTTGTCATGAAACACTGGGTTCTCGGACAGCTTCACACAACTCTGGTTATCACAGAAGATACCAGTAGCATCCAACGGGAGATCAAATAAATCAGACAATAGCTTCCGTAGCCATACTGCCTCACAACTAGCTGAACAGGCTGCAACATACTCTGCCTCAGCTGTACTTAGTGCCAAACAGGACTGCTTCCTGCTAAACCAAGAGATCACACTTGATCCCATACTGAAGCAGCACTTAGATGTGTTATTCCTATCTGCAGCACTGCTATCCCAATCTAAATCAACATAACCCTGCAAGTTAAACTTTTGATTCACTTCATACTTGAACCCATAATCCACTGTACCCTTCAGGTACCTCAGAACATGCTTTACAGCAACCAGGTGAACACTCCTCAGATCCGTCAGGAACTGGATCAATGTGTTCACAGCAAAGCAAATGTCTAGTCTCGTGTTCGTCAGGTACATCAAGGACCCAATCATCTGACAATACATAGAGACATCAACCAGCTCAGATGAAGCATCACATAGAAGCTTCAAATTCGATGCCATAGGTGTGGCCATGGCCTTGCAATCCATCATCCCAAACCTCTTCAGGATCTCTACTGCATACTTCCCTTGTCCAAGGAAGATTCCTTCTGCACTCTGCCACACCTCCATGCCAAAAACAAATAGTGCATCATCCCCAAGTTCTTCATCTCGAACTCGGTAGTAAGCTTCCTCTGCGTGTCGACAATCAATCTATCTTCACCATACCAAGTTCTGCACATATATGATTTCCTATCATGTGTCTCAGAACCAAGTGGCTGCTCCACATACACTTCTTCTTCAACTACACCATTCAAGGAAGCTGTCTTGAATCCATCTGGTGTATCTTCTATTTCGTTACTTTTATATTTCTCTATGCTGCCATCTGCAACATGCTTGATCTGATAGTTCCATTTGGAAGTCACAACAGACTTCCCTTCAGCTCTTGGGACCGCATCCCAAACATGGTTCTTCATGTTCGACAGATCATGTCATTCTTCCCGTATCTTGGGAACTTCAATATCTTCAATAGATAATTTTGTTGCTGAACAAATGTTGTAGTTCTTCTTTTGAAGGTGATGGCATACAATCTTTCCTACACAATAAGTTAAATTGCATGATTAGAAAATGTCTCATAGATTTCAGAACAAATTCTTACACATCAATATATATGTCATACAATCATGCAATTATCTTAGCCAATGCTTCAATACAACATTTATCCATATTCCGTAACTTTCTAGATGCCTTCCAATCTCTACCAGAACATTGTTCAGAGTGTGCACAACTCCCAACATGTCAGCAAAGAGGTTTCATTCTAGATAAGTAGCAATGGAATGTTGTACAGTACCATAGGCCACTTACCCATGTATATTAGTAGTATACTGTTCATCAATGAAACTATTCTAATATGCACAATACATATCCTAAATCTAGGAACATGAGCATATGCATCATTGAATAATTTTATTTAAACAGACAAATATGCAAGAAATTAAAATACTTATCTTTGTTTGTTCGTTGGGTGGACTCCCTCTGAGTCTTTGCTTCCTTACAGGAGCTGCTGGAGTCCTAATCTGAAGTAGCTTCTTCTACACCTTTCTGTTGAGGAAAGATGGTCAATTCCCTCTGAATATCTGCATCCTTGCAGAAACTACTGAAGTGTGCTCCTTTGCTTTCTTGCAGGAACAATTGGAGTGTGCTCCCTCTTGATCTTTGCTTCCTGGATTACCTATCCTTGAACTTACATTCATCCTTGGTCCCTATGCATGCTTATTGTGTTATCCTCTAGGTCTCATACATAATCAAACATTCATTAGTATTACCAAAACACAATAATCTCAAGCATGTATAGTCAGGATTAATTCAAACACAGATAATAAACATTAGTATTCAAGGTTTCAAGGAAGTCTTCTTTTATTCATACATATTCTTATTTAATCATAAGACTCTTCTAATTAGTTAAATCATCAATGCATAAACCCGTGATTACTCAAACCTATACCTTCATGATTCTTCTGGTTAGTCATATCATCAATTATGGTAAGAAACATAATATGCATACAGCCATGACTTATTCAAACCTATGACTTCATGAATAATCATTATCAAACAACACAACAGTATAAGATCCTAACACAAGGTAGGATTCTATCTTGATATAGGAAAAACATACCTGGATTAGCATGCTAGCTAGTTATGTCTAACATACTCACATGATGTCTTCTTGTTCTTCTTCAATGACTTGTGCTAGTAACCTGTATATCTCATAGGTTAACCATTATAAAACCAATTTATACATACCTCGTAAATGGATCTTCTATGAGATCCATGACAATGGATGAATCTTTGTCCTCATGTCATCATGATCATATGTTCTTGAACTGGAACATGATTTGTCTTTCTTGGTGTACCTTTCATGTTAGTAGACAACATAAACCTCATACAACACCATAACGCATTAGTACAACCATAAGTGTTAACACCCTAATCAATGAATATCTTCTATCATGCATTCATAATTTTGTTAAGGTGATACGACAAATCAAGACTGTACTAACTGTAATAACATGAAGACAAACATACCATAAACTTAATCATGAACAAATCTCGAAACATACCTCAATGAGTCATACCTGTCGAGATCGCTTGTAATCTTCTTATGTAAGGCCTTAGCCTCATCTCCCTCTAAAACAGAAACTCCTTCACTTATGCAGGTGACCAATCCATCTTCTTCTAGGATTAACCTTATCCACTTGATTTGCAAGAACTGAACCTGGAGCTGGATATGGGTTTGTCATAGAAACCCCAAAAATTCAAACTTTGAATTTCAAACTTCTGAAAGGATAGAAATATGCGCCTTGATGAGCTGATCAAACTGGTATATTCAGAATTTGAAAACTGCAAAGTTTCACTCCTCAATTTTTCCATTGAAACTTTCGGATTCACTCGATGTGACCCTTAACTGGGGTTTGATGAAGCCCACTCTTCTGCCCAATCAAAAGGTTTGAACCAAAGCTCTAAGCTTCTATTTTTCTGAGGAGCTTCCAGCCATGGTCACAGATTTCAAAAATTCCCATTTTTACAGAAGCCCTAATTTTCCACTTTTCTGATCAAAGTCCCGAACTAGGGTTTGATCAAGCCCGGCCTTCTACCCAGCCAAAAATTCTGATATTGGTCTCTAAATTTTTATTTTGATTAGTAGCATTCAGCCGTGGTCTCCGATTACAAAAATTCTAACTTTCTACGAAGCCCTGTATTCCGGAAGCCATGAATGAAGGTACTAAAAAATAATTATGTTTTGACAGAAACATGTACCTAATTGTTTCTGGTGTAACTACAAACTTTTCAATCCACAGGGTCTGAAAAAGTTTCTTGAGATATCCTGACCTGTTATCTTTCCATCCTGATAGGTCTGACCTCAATTGGATTCTCTGACAGAGATTTATGCCAAATGTCGCAACGTGACCTGTTTTGGGATAAAACAAGAGAGCGAACTTGTACGTGGTGCCACGTGTCACTATTTGAACTTCGGCCTCTAAAAACGTTTCTTGAGATAGCTCGGCCTGTTATCTTTCCATCCTGATAGATCTGACCTCAATTGGATTCTCTGAGAGAGAGTTATTCCAAGTGTCGCAACGTGACCTATTTATGGGATAATACAGGATAGCGCACTTGTACGGCGTACCACATGTCACTGGTGCATCTTCGGCCTCTGAAAAAGTTTTTTGAGATAGTACAGTCTGTGTACTACCTGTTACTTTTTGCGAAATTTCATTTGGAGCTTCCTAGCCCAAGTTATGACCTTTTTCCCAAGGTCACCTGATTTTGACTCAAATCTGGAAGAGGCAGAAACCCTATATTGTACAGATCATAAATCACAAAGTAGAACGAATTAGAGGTTTTCCTTTTGGACACAAGGTACCTGGAGATTTAATCTTCGTCCTATAACAATTTGAGATCCGAAAAATTCTCCAAAACGGATTTATAGAGAAAGTGCTACGATGACTGGTTTTTTCTATATCAAGCCCTAGCATCGTAAGTGCAACAAGTGTCATACATGCCATATCATGCCTTCTTTCAGGCTAGCTCTGATACCATGTTAAATTTTCAGAATTTACTTCAATCTGATCTAGGATCTTAACTGAGAGAACAACATGTATAGCATATCTACAGCATATCAATCATGGAGACAATAATGCAAGCACACAAGAGACACAAAGATTTACTTGGGGAAAACCATAAAGGTGAAAAACCCCAATAACTTCCTCAGAGATAGATAGAGCAATGATACAACCAACCATGAGAGATAGACATAACCTAGAAACAGATCCTCCTCCTCCATAAGTGCGCCACTCCTCCTTGAGTGCATGAGTGAGAAGTGAGTGAGTAAATAGAGTGCCTCCCGCACTCTATTTATACTTGACTTGACTTGCCTTTTTACCTAACTCATGTAGGCTCGAACTTAACCACATAACATAATGCTGACTGGGCCGACCCCCAATAGGGTGGTCTAATAACCCTTTGACCCACATGACTTATACAGGGCCGACCCCAAACAAGGTGGTCTAATAACCCATCAAGTATAAGTTACGACACTTACAATATAAATAACGACACTTCCGTATAGAGGAATAATAACATCTCTATAGGAATACAATATACATATATGTGAAATACATTCTGAAGTTACATATACATCAACAAAACCAACGCAATCTTACATCATACATGCATATACCAGTTACTCGAAGACCTACTTTTATGATCTCCACAAAACTCAATCTTACACCTATGGACTCCTAGTTCATCCTGCACTCATTATCAAAACTTGTCTGTAAAATCACCTTTAAAAGGTAGCCTAAAAGTGGGTGATATTTCTATTTTGTGGGGAACATTACTGACCTTTTATGAAAAAGATGTACTATGAAGTCAAAGAACAACTTTAGGTTATTATATTTTGACATGATATGTAATTTAGGCCAGTATAAATAAAGTTACTCATAAGGTTTGTGCTGAAAATTTGAATTATGTGTTTAACAAGCTTAGCAAACTCTAGTGCCAACCGGATTCCTTACTAAAAATATTATTATACGAAGTAAACCCGTCGGGGTACTGAACAGGCTCACTGGTAGCGGGTCCATGCTAAGTAACATCTTAAACAAGGAAGCTCTGTAAATGCAAGTAAACCTGTCGGGGTACTGAACAGGCTCACTGGCAGCGGGGCTTTGCTTGCATGGTACCAAGATAAACCCGCCAGGGTACTGAATAGGCCTGTTGGTAGTGGGTCAATATCAGGTAAAAGAGGTTTGGTTAATGCATTGCTATTCACATAGCTCATAAAAAAACCTGAGTATACAAACACATGTTTAGGCTAATTATTTATACTGTCATTAGATAATGGTTGTAAGTTGAACTTGGACCCTGTCATCTAATTCAAACAAATACCTAGGATATGATTATCCTAGAAATAGGACCCATAATTATAGTAGATCTCACAAACTTTACAGTGAACCTTATCTATATTCTTTGGATGACAAGAGATCTTTATAATGAATCATGGACGACTAATTTTCCTATGCCATTTTTTGCATCTCTTACACTATTATTCTTTATGTGGTCTTTGTGCGCATAAACTGATGAACTTGCATGTATTAAAGAATATGCCTTAGTATAATATTATCTGTTAAGTGTTGTTCATCCAAAGTGTTAACATAAGAGAACACAACCTAGTCTTAATTCATTTATGGCACCAGGGTGTGCCATACCTTTGGTCTGGGGGAGCAAGGAGTCTCAATTTATATGATCTTCATAATTATGAATTATTACTAGTTGGCGTAATTGTATGTATTAAGAAATCTTAATTAATAGTTTTTTTGGTCTTCTCTTAACATAACACTAATCAATTTTTTCTAAGTTCTAGTTTTTCATGCAATAATAAAGTTGGCTTAGTTTTGCAGAAAGATTGTCTATAAACTATTTGATGATCAAACAGAGTTTTTGCGTAAATGAAAGACCACTTCCAATTCACTCATGGCACGTAGGTGTGCCACACCTTTGGTCTGGGGGAGTGTTGGGCTCCAGAATTGTCTTTTATAATGGTGTTATTCACATCAATTTCCCGACCTATTTACTAAAATCTAATACATCTATCTTTAATTTATCTATATTTTACTATGTTTTTATCAATTATAACTTATAAATGTAAAAGAAGTTTAATTCATCATTTTTTATGTGTTATTGCATTTAGTGCACGTTTCGGTACTCCATCCAGCCCTTCACCCGACTTTGAGTTCCCCACTAGGTTTAATGGCATGTTTCTTATTAGGTTCTTTGTTTACTTTATCCTTGCCTTCTATTTCTTGCAGGTCTCGTGAATACCTACACATGAAAAAAACCATGAGTGATGATGAACTTTGAGCATTGGTTTAAAATTAAATAAGGAAGAGAATAAAAAATATTAAAAATAGAAATTAAATAAATAAAATAAAAAATATTAAAAAAATGGGAATTAAATATCAAAGCAAATATACCCAAATCCACTTATAATAAATTAACCAAATCATAAATTGGATTATGACATGGATTGTAATAACTTATTTAAACCATCTGTCACGTGCCCAATCTCCCTTAATTCATTTTAAAGTGGGTTCATATATATATCATTCTCACATATAGTTTCTTTATATAAGCACTTTTCTTTAAGACTTTATGTTTAATATACATTACCATTTCATGTTTTGGTAACTAACGGACTTTATGTTTTGTGCAGCCACGCGAATACGAAGAATTATTTTACGCATAGTGAAGAGGAATTCACACGCCATGAAGAATAGGAGCACACTGGGAAAGGAGATGGAACCTAGCTCCCAACAAATAGAACCCAACCATTATTTAAACCTAGCACCCAGCAATTAAATTATGAACATATCCATCTCCTCATTTAGATTGCGTGTTTATATTACTTAAGCCTAGCCACGTTCAGCTCGTCATTCAGCCTCCCGTTCAGCCCGTGAAATCCACGGTTGGCATATCTTGGACAATTAAAGTTAAAAACGAGTACGTGGGATCTGTTAGCCACACAGTGGTGATGGTTAATGAGCCGTTGTTCGGGAAGATTCATCTATATGCTTTCCAAGCTCGACAACGCATTCCACATCCATGCATCAATCCAACACACTGGTTCAGCCTCGCATTAAGCCTGGAATCACGCTGCCTATTCACGCCATTGTTCTAGAAGGAGTCCAGGTCTCACACGTTTAGCCTGCCAGGACAGTGCTCCAGCAACCTCTCCTCCGTCTGTTCAGCTCGTCAGCGTGCTACCTCTCCGCCCACGTCAAAGGAAATCGACACTGCAGCTTCCTCGTGAAGGAATCGACTCCGTTCAGCCTAGTGTATGCTCCCTGCGCTGGCATATATCTCTTAAAGCATCCAGTTACAGTCATAAAATGCCTCTATTTTTAGAGAGGTCGACTCTGTCGAAATTCTCTCCCATTGTAACTTATAAATAGATACCTCTTATGGAGAAAACATAGAGCATATAGCATAGAGAATAGATAGGAGATAGCAGTTACATCTGCATAAGTAATGTGTAATTTTCTCAGAATTAATAGAAATTTCAGTACATTGATGTTCTGCTGATAGTGTTTACGACGGTTTAGTTTCCATCTCTGATTGTTGGGAAGGGCCCCTCATCAACCAGAGGTTTATTTCATTTTGTATTTTCTTTCTGTAAGTAGATAGTTTATTTCTCAACTGTTTAAATTATTCTTGTTTACTGTAGATGTTATTTCTTTGCTTTTTGCTACTAACACAATCTCATTTTCAGTACTAGGAATGGTCGACCAAGCTTAGTACTCTATAGTAGCTTTTAGTTTTCCTCCATAATTTGTCATAGATGTTATTTCAGTTTCTTCCATCAGTTTCTTCTTCCTGTAGCTGTAGGTTACTTCTATCTTCCATCATTAATCTTGCTTCAATGTATCATAGAAATAGTTCTTCTTCTTAGATAATAATTAGAATAAATAGTTTCTTGTTAGTTTAGCCTCTAATTAGTCCATCTATTTATTCCTTTGCACTGTAGGATCATATGCATAAGCCAGCTGGTAATTAAAGTCATCCAAAATTCTTCTTTTCTTTAGTCTAAATCGTTTTCTTCCATTCGGACTCACAATCGGATTGTCATTCGGACAGGCATTCAGATCGTCATTCGGACCTTTACACTTTCTGCATTGTTTTATGCTTTTTCAGAATCCATTTTCTTCTGCTTCTCAACTATAATGCTTCTCACTTCTAATTAACAGTTTTTAGTGTAATTTAGATCTTGTTTTATGTTGCATAGAGTCCTTTTTTTTTTAAATTAAGCTTTCTTATTATTTCATCCTTCCATATTTTCTTCCTTTATCTTCTTTCAACCTTCTTCCAAAGTTATGTTTTGTATCATATTTGATAATTAGTTACTGTTTCATGATCTATTAGTCTTGTTTCTAGATAGTCTATTTTTAAGTAAAAAAATTAATAATTTCATTTTCCAAGTTATTTCAGTTCTGATAGTTTCCTTGTTAATCATCAGATTAGTTTTCCTTTCATATAAATAATGAAGATTGTCATGACATAAGATTTGGATCAGAAATAAATATCTTTATCAAGTCTCCTCCTTGCCCTTATATAAAATATCTTTATCAAGTTTTCTACTTGCTTGCAAATCAAATCAAGTTCAATTAAATATATTTATTAAGTTTTCTACTTACTTCTCGATTAACATTTATTTTGCTTAGATTTCTTTAAAATTGTTTCATGCTTCGCCTTCGTAGGATAGCATAGATACTTGCATGCCTTTGATTTTAGAATAGTCATTAGATTGCATGATTGATTTCTTGTCAATAAGTTGGATTGTTAATAGTATTTTATTTTGAATTAATTCTAAGTAGTGTAATTAGGTTTTCAAGTATCATTTGCTTGCAATTAATAATTCAAAACTCTTACTCAATTCTAGGTAGGTTACCAGCTTCATATTAGCTTAGATTAGTTCAAGCCTTCAATCCTGCACATATAGTGTTTGCATCTCATCAACTCCCTTCCCGGGTTGACAATTTAAATGTTGAATTAGAGTGCATATATTTTACCCAATAGAAGGCGCGTGCATCAAGACTTCATTACGTAGGAAATAAATGAAGTTCACAAATGTATCACTCATTCGAGATGCAAAAACCATCGTTGAATGGTGTGCTTCAGTCATGGGGGAGGGAGCAAGAAGGCAGGAATATCACTCAACCAAGAAAGCACATGTACATAGATATTTTTGGGAGGTGGTGGATGTAGATCGATCACAATTATATGAGTGCAAGACCATCCAAGGAACTTGTTCATTTCATTTAGTTAGAACATCGGGCAATTCTATACTTGAAATGTGGACAAGGAAACTCTCATGTTTTTTTCTCCATGCAATAGTGGTGAATGGGACGAATGTGAATTCAAAGATTGGGTTGATAGCTGGGACCGTGTATCACTCCCCATTGGTCGACATATAGCTACAGAATTATCCCAGTTGGAGGAGGACCAATCAAGTATTTCACCAGACTATGGCCACATATCAGATCTCATACAACCAGGTTCGATTAATATTTTGATATTTTTGACAACTAGTTGTGTCTCATTAGTTGACTGAAACGTTGGCATTGTATTTTCCCCAGGGCACATATACGCAGTGGTTTCCTTTTTTCAAAGGAAATTTATTTGCAAGGAGTTGTTCTTCAAATGACTCTTAAAATATTTTTATAAGGTGAGTAAATTTCAGTTCATGTTTTTATAAATGGTTGAAAGACTAAAAAAAACAAATTTAGTAACTATTTTTAAATCTTAAATTTTTTTTTAACTATAAAGCGATGATTCTTTAATTTAACCTCTACAGATTAAACAATCATGGATAGTAAGAGAAACTTCCAAATAAAAAGTGATCATAAACGTGATGATAATGCTCATAGGGAAACATAAAGACTCAGATATCATGCCAAAAAAGCAAGGGTTTCACAAACAGAAGAGACAATTACTGAAGATACAAATACAGATTTACATGACAACGTTGATGAAATGGATATTGAAAATAAAGTACAAGAAGAACAAATTGAAGCTGAAGAGATCATTGTTGAAGATGTAAATAGGGATTTACATGCTAATGTTGATGAAGTCAATATTGAAGATCAAGTTCAAGAACAAGAAATTGGATCTGGTATGTCTATATCATGTATTTTCCAAATTCATTTTTTATAATGAATTGTATATTTTGGATATATGTTAAATTCAATTTAAATTAATGTATAGGTTATTTAACCATTGATGATGGAATGTTAGAAGACATCGATTGTGACAAATATGGAGAAAAAATAGCCACAAATGTTGCACAATATTGTGATATGCAAATTTATAATGATTTTCTCAAACAATATTCACTAGCAGGACAAGCGCAAATTTTGAGATGTTTATTAGTGTCCAATAAGTTAAGAGATGCTACGTCATTATTGGGTATTCATAAGGCGACAAAAGAGTCGAAATTGAAACATAATGTGATAGAAAATATAAGTGATGCAATAAAAAAATTTGGAAAATCCAGGAAGAAAGATACCAAAGCTGCACATGGAGCAATTCAGACAACAATTATTTCATCTAGTATTAGACGAAATCGTTTGACAACACAACTAGAAAAAACAATAGGAACCTAAAGAAAGACATTATACAAACATAACAAAATCAAAATGCAAATGAATGAAAATGATGAACTTGCCTGTTGGGCAATTATTTGTAGACAGCCTTACAAAGATAGAATGGGAGAAGGTGTTAAATATATTGTACATAAATATTGGTTGGCACATGCTCGAGTTTCACCAAATTCAAGGGATGTGATATGACAAAGAGTATCACAAAATCTATATGAAAGCCATGCAAAACATATAATGGAAATGACACAAGTACAATTGTTCAATAAATTCAAGGAGAATCATCGTTGAATTAATATGTCAATCACTACATTTGCACAACAAAAACCATGGTATGTTAGACCTATTACTATACATGACACATGTTGTTGTCGTTATCATGTGCAATTTGAATTATATTATGACACTTTTCTTGAATTTGGTAAAATGTTTTGGAAAAATTCACCACCTCCGCCCACAATACGTGAATTCATATCTCAAATTCTATGTGAGAGAGATCACGATGAACTATTTTACAATAAGAAATGTGTCAATGGAAAACATTGTCATCATTGTGGAAATCGGGTTTTATTCCGCAATAAATATCTTATGATAATGATCAGTCACTGCCACATGTAACCATTGATTCGAGAAGCTATGAATACAACAATTATGCTACAAGTTCTAGTGACGCACATTCCAAACGAATTGCTTTGCAAGAACATAAAATATGTGTGACATATTTTTTGAAGAAATTTGAAAGTGAAATTTATAAATACACCAAGCATTCACATATAGCAAGATGGCAAGACCTTCAATTCAAACAGTCTTGTAAAACTTTTCCACCCAGAACAATTTTGTCTGTGGTTGATTTTGCAGAAAACTACACATTTGTTGCAGAAAAAGAGATACAAAGTGAATACTATCATTATGACTAAGTTTCAATATTTGTCCATGTTCTATATAGACATTCTCAACACGATGTTGATGGCATTGAAAGCATGTGTGATAATCGAGATGTGATTAAAGAATATTATTTTTATATCAGCGATGATTATACACACGATACACATTTTGTTCAGCATTGTATTGAAAATATTTTCTATGATTCATTAAAAAGACATGAATTTAAATTCAATGAACGTTGGATATGGTCAGATGGATGTGCGGGAAAATTTTAATCTTCAAGATCATTTTTTTGGTTATGTCGACTTCATAAAGCATCGAACATTAAACATCGCTGGAATTTCTTTGAAACTGGACATGGAGAAGGTGAATATGATGGTGTAGGAGCATGCGTAAAAAGAGCACTTCGAAGATGGCAATTGAACCATTATTCTACGCGATTTCATTCAGATATAAAGGTTGTCCAATTGTGTAAATTACATCTAAGCCATGATTATAATCAACAATCAAAAGATGTGTGCATGTATGTACGCGATTTTTTTAATTTATATTAATTGTCAATTTAAAAAAATGTTATTTGCATGTCTATCATTTAAGTATATGTACACTAACATTAAAATTTGTTCTTTGTGATTTATCATATATTGTGTAGGTTCTTTTGGCTTATTGGAATCCAAGATATAGATAGATCAATCCAATACGAGGCTAGCACCATACATGGGACTAGAGATTTACACTCTATTCAAACAAAATCCTTCCAAAACGTATTTGCATTTGATAGTAGAAAGCAATCATGCTTTTGTCATATTTGCATTGAAAATGTTGAATCTACATAATTTTGTGAAAACATAACAAAAAACTACGTAAAACATTGGAAACACACACAAATTAATCCAAAGGGAAAATGCCACTAACAAGCTTAGAAGAATTAGAATCAGAAGAAATAGCATTATCATCTGATGCCGATAGAATTTCAGAACTTCTTAGAGAAGGTAATGAACTTACAACTTCTTTGTTGATTGTTCATTGTTGTCCATCACCTTATGTGTATAGTCAATTTAATCTATTTAAAAACCTTGACATCAATTGTAATTTGCACAGAAGATGTTTTCGTTGTTATTGCACCTTTAGAAAACAAATAAAAGGTGAAATATTATTTGATGTGATGCACTGAGCGAAAGATGAATTTATTGGAGGACTACGATGACAAAGGATTTACATATGAGATAAGATCCATCATTTTAAAAGGTTATTTTTTTTCAGCAGACCCATATGACTGAAATTTATGTCTACTTTCAGGATTATGAACCTGATGTTATATGTTGTCAATATAGTCATTTAGTATGTGCATCTTGAATACAATTGGTACAAGTTCCATTGAAAAAAAAATTAAAAACTAGAAAATGGAAACTGTCCAAATATGACCATGAACGAATAATTGAGGACGACATTCCATTGCGATGTTTTTAACTATATCAAAAATGAATTGATCGATGTTTTTGTGCATGTCAGATGTTGTGTAAAATATATTTTTATATTTAGAACTATGACTATGATCTTGAACGGGAACTAGAATAAGAGTTTAAATGATTGTATTTTAGCATGTTGAAATCAATTCGATAATTATTTGGTAATGAGAACTTTAATAAAAGTTGGAAAATGTTATATTTCAACTATGGAATGTTGAATGCAAATGTAATTTTACAAGTATTAGATTAATCTAATTAATTCCATTATATTGAGAGATCTATGGTATTTAAGTATGTGAAGAAAATCCTAAATTGGAATCCTTATCAATTTTGATATGTGGTTGTATAGTTAAAACCATCTGACCTTGATTGAATTTGAAGGATTTTAGGGTAATATGTGTGGTCTTTAATGTGTAATTTTATGAAAAGATTTGGATTGTGATGAATCCATTTCATGTTTCTCTAATGTATTTAATAATGGGAAATTATTATTCTTGATCCATTAATGACTTTGTGGTGAGCTGAACAATTCATATGAATATGATCCATGAATTTTTTGAAACTTTGCTAACCTATGGTTTTTAAATAAATGATACATGCGCAAGGATAATATCACTTGTGTAAATAGAATTTAGTTCAAGTTGATCTAGATTATATGAAGATCTTATTTTGAATTCTTGACAATATCACTTGTGTAGATAGAATTTAGTTCCATTTGATCTAGATTATATGAAGATCTTATTTTATATGATGATGAAATTGAACATAACTAGTTAAGTTCACATAACTGAAATCATGGCAAATGGAGATAACAATCATTTGATTTTTAATCACAAACAAGGACTACAGGATTGTGAAGCTTATGCTAAATTAAAGCAATGGTTATTTACAACAAACCGATGAAAAATTTTCAAATTGTTGTCTAAAAGAATTGCTTTAATTTAGCATAAGATTCACAATCCTGAAATCCTTACTTATGATTAAAAAAAATCGCTAAATCCCCATTTGCCATGATTTCAGCAGCATCTATAGGTCACCAACTACAAAAGTGTGGTACCTAAACATTGAACATCTGAATCATTAGTTAGAAATTGAAAGTATGAATCATTTATATAAGATTCAAGTTATCATTTATATGAAATTCAAGTTTATTGTTGAAACCAATATCATATATTAAAGGACAACCAAGAGTGTTGAAACCTTCACTAAATTTATTTACATCTACACTAAAAATATTTTACATCTGCACTCGTATATTTTTACATCTGCACTCAAAAATTCAAATATATGTACTAAAAAATTGTCAATACTACAAATATGCACTCAAGGATTAAAACCTAAAGGTCTTAAAACTTGTAACTTTAGATTTGCACCTATCAAAACTTAAGGCTAACATATACTGAAATTCAATAAAGAAATATTTAGGAGTGCAAACTGCAAAACACTATATTCTATGAACTAATTTAAAACAACAAATAAATAATGTCTACTTTACATAAAATTTGTAATCTAAAAATTACAAAAAGAAGGTACATCAACTAAATAGTGTTGTTCTACATCACACAATGATCTAAAATATTCCAATTTGCGAGGACAAACTCCAACAACAATCACATGGACTTTATACTATTCATAAAATAAAATAGTTTAAACATTAAAACATGTGTACTAATATATTTTAAAACCATTTCAAGCATAGATAATTTTAGGGGCGAAATTTAGCCCATGGGCGAAATTAGAGAGGTTTAAGATAAATTTGTTCAGTGAATTTGTTATATGGAAATAATTTTTTAATTTTAATAAATTCGTCCCACATTTATTTAAAAAATAATGTCTTACAAACCATTCGCCTTCATTTATTGATGAGTGAGAGCAAAAAACTAACAATTTCTCCCTTTGAAATTCGTTAGAAATCCTGCATTCGCTCTCGATATCTTGCTAAATTTTCCATGAATCCTTTAATCGCCCATGATTTCTAGCAAAAGAGGTTCATAGCAGTTGGTTCTCCCTTTATTTTTTATGTAAATCAAAGGTATGGTTGCATTTTCCCCAAATATTTGTTATTTGAAGATTTTGTTTTTGCAATAGTCATCAGCTAAAATAGAGTATTCATCGTCTCCTACTAAATAAATGATTTCTTCACTCAACTAAATGTTTTGCAGAAGAGGTCACCATCAAAACTTGTAGACACTACTGTTCTCCACAATCAGGCATGAAAGGATCGATTTTTTGACCTCGTTGCAATTTGTAACTTCTGTCCATTCCAGGGGTCTATAAATGTGTTTATCACCATGTCCAAACAATCAACCAATTTCTGGGAAATTATTTTCTAAGCTTTTCTATCACGAAAATGAACTCTTAAAAACCCATTATTTTTATTAAATTTTGGATCTCTTCAGAATCTCAATTGTGTACTTCACGTTGCCTATCCCTAGATTTCCTTTCTTACACAAAAAAACCCTAAAACTCAAACATTTTTCAAATATTATGTTGTATCAATCTTGACACAGTTCCATACTTGTTTGCACATGCCAAATTTTAAATGTCCCAGGAAGCACACTCCCAAAACATATGTGGCACTAGTATCTCATTTATATCTTCCAAGTAATCTCTTATAATGTTTGTTTTCTGCATGTATATTGTAAACTAGTCAGAAATATTCACTACAATAACTACATGGAACCAAAAAAAAACTACTCTTGTTACATATATAATGTGAAAGTAGAGAAGAAGACAACCAATTCAAATGCTCCACCTGAAAATACAAACCCATTGAATTAGAGAGAGAATATGGTTGAAGATCCTCAAGATGAGCTCCACGAACTAGTTGTGACAAACCTAGTCCAACTAGTCCTGCGACATAATGGCAATATTCATCATAGTCTTCAACTGATTCCACCTACAAATGAAACAACAAAGCACTTACCAAAAAAATAAGTGGAAATTATCTATTGAATTGAAACTTGGAACTCCCAAATTCCTAAAATCAAACTGGACTTGTTTTGCATCTACATTTTTACATATCTGTTCTACCATCTTCATAAAAATTAAAACCATTATTTTTTTCCTCTCAATTCTATCATTAGCCTCCTCTATCTACTCATATTTTATCTAAACTAGAGTATTTCATATATTTAGCTAAATGCCTATTTTATTGCCTCCAACGTTATCATTTTGTATGAATATATTGCTAGTCCTTAATCCCTACTTAATTGTAATTGGGAAAAAAATGTTTCTCGATATCCTATTTTAGGGAGGAATATGTTGTTGCAACATGTAAAAGGATAGATGTAAATGATTTTTTATTGGGATATTATGTGTTATTTTAAAGTTTGTTTGAGCACTATAGCATTGTTTATCGGAAGATGGCGCCATAGATCCCATTTGGGTTTTTGTAAGTCACTGTCTTAGTTTCTCGAGTTTTTGGGTTTATATCTAAGATCAAATCAAATATTGAAAACTTAGGATGACACTGGCCCATAGAGTCATTTTTTGGCTTATTTCCATTCATTATTGGTGAGATTCTCTGTGTCCTCATGCAACAGATAATTTCTGCTTTATCACTATACTAGAATAGTAAAGGTAGTGCATCCTATGGTCACACATTATTTCCTACTTAAATTGGTATGAGTAAGGCCAACCATTTATTCTGGGCACATAAAGGAAGACTAATGGGCTAACCTAAGGCCCATATTAATAAATTATAGCAAGACAACATTTTCCAATAGCATTCATCAAGCTTTAACCTCCAGTCCATCCATTACCTTTTGCATTGAAGCTACAGCCTACTGAGGAAGTCACTAAGAACGCTTCTATTGTTTACCTAGACTATAAGATGGAGACCATGGCATTTACATATTTGGATTAATATTGATGATGTCTATATGCTTCTTTGTTCACTTCTTTAAGACTTTTCCTTTGAAATATTACCTTGGGTATCCTGGATGATACTATGACTTAGTTGCTCAAGAGCCTCGGATTGAATATTTGTGATGAGTGTGATTTGGGTTTTTATTGGATATTGAATTTTATGGATTGAGGAGCTTGAGATTGAAGTTGGGATTAACTTTTTTCCTATTTAAATCGTTGTTTCTGAAGATTGACTACAAATTGGCCTTCTATACCAACAATGTAAATTAGGCTTGAATACGTAATATATTTTAATTGAAGTTTCAAATACCATTTTAGTTTGTTATAATTCTTAATATTTCTTTATTGATGAATTTTACTTTAATGTTTACTGGGATCAGAGAATTTCATGTGTTGTCAATGCAATTGATGTTCAATGCTAAAGCCTTCAATAGAGGTTATGAATTTATTGCTTTGGTTGTTGTAGTCTTACGTGGTCTACTTGGGAGGACAACATGAATAGAGTCTAGAACACCATCTGGACCTCTAACAGTTGATTCTCATCACGAACTTCTGGGATCATTACTAGGAAGGAAATATTGAATGAACTCTTGATTGATTGAATGAATGGAATAAGTGCGTATATATTGTAAAATTTGAAATACTCCAATGGTTTTATCTCTCTCTCTCTCTCTCTCTCTCTCTCTCTGTATATATATATATGTAATAAAATTAGTTTTAAATTTGAATCTATGATGTGCACATTTTAGCATGTCATTGATATTATGGCGTGGTATAATTACTTGTCGGGAACAACTAACTATGATTTTTCACCCTATTAATTGGGTTTTAACATATCAATTTTCAATAAAAAATTATAGCAAGGAAGCATCCAAGGAGGCTATATTTTAATTTTTACTCCTATACCAGGTCCATGAATGGTTTTGTTGCTCATCTTGAAGAAGAGCACACTCATGCTCTATCAAATGAATTATTTTCCATCACTAAACCATATTTTATCTCACTTTGATTGAATGAATGAATGATTGTTCAAGGTAGGATATCCAAAGAATTTTGGATTTCTAACTGAATGGATGTTGCTTCCGTTTGAATTTGTTATTCAAAGCTCCCACAAGTATTGCATGTCTTCATTAGTTTAGAAAAATATCTGCACAAAACTAGTTCATGGGGATTCCTCGGTTTAGAAAAATATGGAGTTGAAAACTCCGATATTGAAGTAATTTCTGCGCAATCACTATGGAAAAAATAAAAATTTGGGAAGGTCATTATCATTGCTAACATAGATACAAGTTGTTATCGTCAATATCCATAGAAATAGCTCATTCTCTCTATATGCTCCTAATAAGATAATATCAAGATAAACTCATTTGATTTCTATGTTTGGTGTTGCTACTGTTGCTTAAGGGGTATGGCCTGAATATAAAAGCTATGATGACATGGGTATGGACCCTGCTCCTTCTCGATGGAAGGGGATCTGTCAAACTGGCACAAATTTCAGTGTAGCTCAATGCAATAGTTGCCTCCATCAATATCCATTTCAAATTGTATTAATAATTATGTTTATAATTTATTGTATTCATGTCGGCTTTATGGATTTTCAGAATAGTCCATATTACAACGTTGGAGAAACTCCATAGATGTTTTGGATTTTCTAGTGTTTTTTTGCTATAATTTGGTGAATCTTTTTTCATATTCAAATTTTGAATTTTGAAGTGTTCAAATTGTGTTGGTAGATGTTTTCAATTTTCAAGTGTTTTTGGTGAGAATCCGATGAATTTGTTTCTTCCAAATCTGAATTTTGAAGTATTCAAATCATGTTTCTAGATGCATAAGTGGATTTAGGGTCATCAAATACTCAGGGTACCCATATTTTGCAAGTTTCATAGCTGTAATCATTGCTTTTCGAAGAATTCCTAAAAAATTCTATGATAAAAAAGCAAGCCATAAAAGAAACTTAGAAAAAAAAGTTAAAAATGTCTATAATTTTAAAAAAATGCGAAATGAGCCAAAAAATAAACCTAGAAAAAATAAAAAACTCTATAATTTTAAATTTTTTACATCCACTCACTATTCACACTGTTCACGATGGCTTTGAAGGTCCTTTATGGTTAGGCACCCTTGGAGAGTCCATGCTAGTGAGGCTCACTGTATTTTGGGACATCATCTCTCAACGTGTCTTCGTATGTTTGCTTCCATTGCTTGAAAAAGTGTGGGGAGGGAATGAACAATAAAATCCCATTAGTCCTTTAATTTGTACATCTACTACTTATAATAGAGCTATTAAGTTCATCCTTCTCACGTATGGATGAGCCAAAGGATTCTACCCAAGCCCTTGGATTTTATCAAGTTGTTCTCACTAATAGATTTTAGGCCTGCACGTACATGCTAAACACAAGGACATGCATCACTATGAATTTCACAGTCCTTGTTGTGTACTATCTATTAATTCTAAAATATCCACATACTAAGGCAAGGCATCCAGTTAGATGTTACAACATGTCCATTTATCTAAGAGCCATGGGGAAAAGCAATAGAATCCTATAAATTTAGTGACACTTTAGCATATTTATCCATTCAACATTTTAGCTCTTAAATAAATAGCCTTCGTGTGAAGGATATTGTGGAGAATTACATTCAAACTCTTGCATGCAGTCAACTTTGCTGTGTAGCCAACTTCTCATGTGTTACAAACTTACAACTTTTTATAGTGGGCCTCCACTTAGACATTAGGAGCACAATCACCTACCAAGCTCAAACGCCAAAGAGAAGGGGAAGGAAGAAGACAAACTCTATGGCTCAGCCTCAATATAGGATAAGAGATACACATAGTATAATAGGGTTGGTAGCCCTCTTTGGAGATGCATGGAATCATAGAAATAACAGAAATCATTTCCCTTGGTTCATGTGTGGAGTATAGTGGGAAAGAGCCATCTCAAATACTACTATTATAGTTGACCTAGTTCATGTCGGTGTTAGGTGTCGTGATTCACAACACAACCCCATTGGGGCTAATACATGCAATGTGCAGTTCACTGCTAATTTGATAAGGAACATATTCCAAATCGCAAGTTATATGAGGAATGAAATGCTAATTTTGTCATCAAAATTGGGAAGACCTAGAAAGATTGGATCATGGAAACACTAGTATAGATCATGGAAATGGGGTGAGGGTTTAGAACACATTCTGTATTTATTAGACACAAAGTACAAGAAAAATAGGACATACATCTGATTCTTAAAATTAAGGTAGTTGAACATCTGGCAGTTACAGTAAAGCATTATAAAATTTATCTATACTATCATTCTAGAGCATTACGTTTCTTGAAGAAGAAATATGTAGCATCCAATTTGCTTGTATGCTACTCTTAGGCTTCATTTGGATTTTAGATACTTTCAATATTAGTTTTTAAATTTATTTAACTTGTAATTAATGTCATGGACACATTTGAATATAAATCCTTGGGTGTATTTTATAATTATAATTTTTTCATGAATTTTCATTTAATATGAGGGAATTGGAGGGTGTTTCTACCAATTCAAATGCTTCAATCTCATTTCCTATATTATGAATTGCTCTTATGGTTTTATTTCAAGTTGCATCTTTTTTGTTTCTTTCCTGCAATTTGATCTATTAATTATATCAATTTATTTGGTTACCATATGTTTTTTAGGAGTACCTCATCATCTTCTTGGTACAATCAAGTCCAATGTCAGCTTCACGTCAAAGGACTTCCGTGACATGGCTATTCCTGTAAGTTATGCAATAATTGATTTTGTTGAGAAGACTGATCCATATGCCACTTCTCAATACTTTTTTTTTATTTGACATTCTCAAGGAATAAGTCATTAGCTTTTGGGAGCTTGAAACGTAATTTGTTGAGCCTTTTTTTTTTTTTTGCTTTTCATCTAAATACAAATAGTGCTTTTGATGTCCATCTCTACATATAATTTTTTACATAATAAAGTTGATTAGGAGTGGTGTATGACTTGATCATCTAGATAATATGTTTTCTTTATTTAGTTAGATTCATTGTTTCTTTATTTCTAAGTTTCTCGCTAGCCTACAACAATGCAGGTTCAAGAAAGATGAGCAAGTAACAACATGCAAGCTTACAGAGGTTATGTGGAGAAGCATACAAACTTACAAAGTGTCTTTGAACACTCTTAATAGTGCGGCATGTCTAACTGCATCTATTGTGATAGTTATTCTTATCATTCCATAATTTTATATTGGTTACATCTTTGAAACGAAAAACACATTTCCGTTCAAAAACAATTCTTTTTATCTTGAGATGCATGTTGCATTTGTATTTGACTAGATTATTGATTCAATCGTCTCTCAGAAGTACTTGCCTATCATTGTTGGTGGTAAAAATTACTATGTACAGGTATGTGAGTTGCAATATTGTAAATCATGAACATTTGATAAGCACCAGTGTCTAAAAAGTAGAAATACGTGTTTTTCTTTTTGAATTGTTCATCTTGAAACTCATAACTAGAATCATTGCATTTCATGGGGTTATTAACAATAGCAATGACAAGAAGTGCAATTTGAGGATGATGAAAAGGACGTTGACCTATTTCCACACTATTAAATATTTGCATCTAAATTCATCTAGGTGATATCTAGGGTTATGATGGGAACTTGTCAATGGAACTACGTTGTACCCATTATGATTGGCCTTGGTATAGCTAATGTCAACTTATTGCCAAATTGTAATATAGCTAATATTAATACAATATATATTAATTACTAAGTATTATAACTGTACACAGGTTTTTGTGTCCCTCTCTATGTGACTGTATAAATATGTACTTTCTCAATAGATTTCTTCATCTCACTTCTTATCAATATCTATACCAATATGATTACTTGATTTCTTATACCCACAAGTAACAGCTGTAAGGCTTGTTACTAGTATTATAGTATATAACTAGCACATATTATTATGTTAGTATTAGGTATGTGACACAAGTCCATAGTTGGAATATAGCAGCAATCATCCCAACTAGGAGGTATCCAATGCCATGATCTGGACTCTGGCATATGATCTAAATGCACTTGAACCCCTCAACCAGATATTCATGCCCAAAATATGATGTCTATTTCTATTTTAGGGTTCATATTGCACCCAGAACTTGGAGAAACTGTTGAGAATGATGCCTAGTCTTGTCCAGAGAGCCCAAACAGCTATAGGAATGCATAAATCCATCCAAATTATGCCCTGATTTGAGTTTTGATGCCTTCTTCCACTGATATGACCTTCAAAAGATGCCCAGAATATAACAAAAGTGTTTCTTGATGCTTATTTGACATCAAAACAGGCCTAGAATTACTTCTCAATGTTGTTTGGGGGTGGAGAAGTGCCCAAAAAATATCCAGACTTGGATTTACTATTGCTCATTGTTATTCCCATCCGTGCAACTAGACCATAATGCTTCCTTGATTCCCAAGTTATCCCAGAAATCCTCATGAAAAATTTAAAGCACACACCCTATGCTAATAGGGGTTAAACACTTCCCAATTGACTTTATACCTCAACTTGATACATTTGTTATATTTTTTGATGACTGGAGATTCAAGACACGTTTCATTTTTTATGTGTGATGTATCACTAGACATCTTATATATCAGTTTTCTTTCTATATTCATATGGAAATGTGTTTATTTGATGTTATAATTGCTTTAGATGTATAAAAAATTGAAAAAATTGAATATTGTTGATATTTGCCAATGTGTGCTCGAGATATTCTGAAATGATGTTTTTCTGAACCTGTCGATTTTTTCGCCGAGACAATGTTTTGCAACATTGTTATTGATGGATTTTCTAATTGGTGAATTTTTTCCATGTTTTTTCTTTACTTATTTTTGTATTCTATAGATAAAAAAATAACAATACATGCACATAGCAATGCATTCTTGTTTGTTCTTGCTACATTCCTTACAGTCTAATGTGGTTCTTGTTCCTTATTGTTGCATTGTATTTCTAAGGAGAAGCACAATTCCAACATGAATGTTGGGAAATCCTCTGCCTCCTTGTGCTTTTTATTTTTATGTTTTATGCTAGAACCCAACTATGTTGTAGGATTTACCTTCTTAAAAAATCAGTACATGTATTGCCTGTATTCATAGAATCAAGGTTTCACACTCTATAGTGTCTTGTACATTAGGCATTTGATCAGGAAGAAAATTTCTTGATATTTTTCATAGAATCAAAGATTCACTCTCCAATGTGTTGTTTGCAACAGGAAATTGATTGGAGCCAACAACTTCATCTAGGGATTTGAGGCTGCAAATGGGACTTTCAATCCCTTTGTGGGTGGATTTATTTCTCCATGAGATATAGATGGACATGGTACTCATACCTTGTCTACAATAGGTGGGAATTTTGTGGAAAACAAAACTATAATTGGATATGCCCAAGGGATTGCAAAAGGAGGATATCCTCATGCTAGAGTTGCAGCCTACAAAGTCTGTTGGTCTCAATCGATGCATATATTCTTGCGGAATTTGATGCCAGGGTACATGAAAGACTTGATGTGTTCTTTGTTTTTCTTAGATATGACCCTCCTCTTTATGATTATTTTCAAGATGTAGTGGCAGTTGGAGTGTTCCATGTAGTCCAAAGAGGAAAGGGAGTCATTTGTTCTACTGGAAATAGTGGTCCATCTCTAGGGACAGTTTCAAATATGGCACCATGGATCATAATCATGGGAGTAAGCAACATTGAATGGCAAATTCCTTCAGGTGTTATTATTGGAATCAACATGACATATATAGTGAGTATATCTTATTTCTTCAAATTCATTTATGTTTTTAGTCAAATATGAAACTACATTTAATTCATCATATGAAATCTATATACATAAGTCTCCCTCGTAAAACCTTGGGAACAAAATTCACCATTAGAATATGTAGGCACTAAATTAGGCTGATAGGCTTATACCCTTTTCACTCTATTCACATTGCAAATGGTTTTCAAACCATTATCATATCTTTTAATTGATGGAACACATGCATTCATACTAGAGTAGTTCCAAATACTATGAAGGTCACCCTCTACAATGTTATTTTCAAGGTAGATTTTGCTTAATGAACTTTTTACTTCCATCCTTTCATAAAATTGTAAGCCATTAGAAGCCCTGTGAAGGCCATTGAAGTCAAAAAATATGATCCTTTGTATTATTATAGAAATATCATTTTAAGCCTCTATATATTTGTGTTTAATACTAGGGAGAAAGCATATCAGAGTTCTAGTTACCAAAGAAAAAATATATCCTCTAGTATCAGTAGTTGAAGGTATGAAATTGAAAATGATGGGTATGCTACACAATTGACAATTTTAATGTTTTTCAAATTAGTTATAATCCATTATCAATTATGACATTTTTTTTTCCAAAGAAGAAACTTGGTTTAATAATAGTTCAAGGAATAAGAAGTTGCAACTCTCTACGCTGATGAGTTTTAACAATTTTAATGGGAATAATGTTGCAGAATATTTTGCACCATGGGATCTCTAGATCCCTTCAAAGTTGAAGGAAAGATCGTGTCTTGCCTTCATGGTGTCAATGCAAGAGTTTAGGAAGGAGAAATAGTTCATAAGGTAGGGAGATTAGGAATGATTCTCTACAATGCACCCATAAATGGAAACAAGGTTGTTGTAGACACTCATGTTCTTCCTACTACACATTGGAATGAAATTGATGGGGCAGAAGTTCTTGATTACATCAAATCTAAAGTGTAGGTTTTTGGGACAGCTATTTTACAAATATTAATGCCACATTAAAAAGGTTCTAGTCAATGAGGTCCTTACATGAAACATCCTAATTTTCCATAAAATTGTGCTCATTCATGTCCCCCATTGCTTACATTTCTCTTGCAAGAACTAAATGGCATACAAAGCTAGCTCCAACAATGACAAACTTTTCCTCTCAAGGCTCGAATAGTCTTATCCAGAAATCCTCAAGTTCATATTTCAATCCCAAAAATTATGTGTTTACATGATGATAATCCATTGTATGATACTACAATTTTTCACAAATGAAAGTTTTAAATAGGTTCTCTAATGTAGCCTAATATTATAGCTCCAGGGTTGGACATCCTATCAGCATATTCAATGGTAGCATCTCTTACTGGCCTTCTATTTGATAATAGGTGTGTACCTTTCAATGTAATTTCTATCACCTTTATGTCATGCCTACATGTTGCATCTTTATTAAAAGGAGCACATCCGTAGTGCATCCCATCATCCATAAAATCTACTATTATGACTACAAGTATATACTTCTATCCATGTATTCACACATATACACACACAAGAAAGTCATCAAGTCATCAATCTCCTTATTATGGGAAACATTTTCATTTTTGAGCTGGAGAATTTACATTTTCACCATAGCTATGCTTCTTAGACACAAACAACGTTCTCAACATGACTTGGTAGATGGAATGGATTATGAAGGAATATTCCATATCATAAAACATAGATACATATTCTATGCCAAACTACTCCCCCTCTGATTTTCTTCTTCGTTTATTTTATTTTGTAAATCATAGCTAAAAGAATGGAAAACACTAATGAGGAAATTATGAATGCATCACTATAAATAGCAGGTCCTTTCAACTATGGTGCAAGTCATGTTAGTCCGAATGTGACAGGAAATCCTGGCCTAGTCTATGATCTATTGGTTAAAGACTACAACATATTTGTCTGCATCTTGAATTATAATTCAACACATATCAAGGCCATAACAAGAACAACATTCTCTTGTCCGACACGTCAACCGAAGATAAATAGACTCAACTACCCTTCGTCAGTATCCTAGATTGTATTATGACTCAGTTTCTCAAGAGTGGCATGGCATCGGGTGGCATATTATGGTAGGAAAGCTTATACAAGTGGAGTTTCAACAACATCTTCTTTTCGAAGTTAGTTAATGTCATTTAAGCAAGCTGAAGTAAACGAAGTCTTTGATAGAGATTATGCTTATGATGATCCCAGTTTATATAGCCAAAATAATCAATTTCAAGGTGTGCAGACACAACGTATTATGGTAGAGTTGTCAAGGTATTCAAATGATTACGCTATAAGTAATGGGAAATGGTAAGTTTATACTCCCCAAGACAATACATATGGTATCACTTTATATCATGGAGGATTTTTCAATAATAATGTTATTGGGAAAAATATCAAGGATGCATTCATTAGAAATCATAGTAATGCATACCAACCATCTACAAGCATATAGGCTAAGCTAGACCAGTCAACCAATTTTCAGAGCCAAATTTTGCTTTTCCATATGATCAAGCAAATCACACTTTCTCTAGCCATCAGAAATATTTCAATTTCCCAAGCTTGGATTTTGATAAGAATTTTTACTCACACAATCCTCCACATGTCAATCAGAATCAGGGCCTTGAGTCCAACCATAATTATTATGGAAATCTATAGATGGTAGGTTACACTCCTCAGATTCATAAGGTTGGGAAACATACAAACCATACACCTCTTGTTGTTGACTCTTTTATGGAAGGTAGGTCATCTGTAGGGAATCCTCCACATCCTTGGTGGCATTTAGCTTTGGTGGAAAACTGGTGGTTTTCAATCCAAAGGATAATCTCAATGTTACTCAAGTGAGGTGTGAACTTGTGTAGAATTTGAAATCTACTCTTATAATGTTTTTGTATGTATGAATAGACATAAGAAATAATGTATTGTCAAACATCTATTTAGCAGGATCATAGTGGAGGTCTTCTTAGGGTGCATAGCTTGGGTAAGCTCGTCACAGATAATTTGGGTGGTGGAAGTGGAGCCATTGAATGTAGTTACTTCAACACTCTTTGTCGGCAAGCATTTTAAAGTCCTATTGTTGGTGGGAATGTGTCAAGTAAGGAAATGTTCAAGTGGATTGATGAGAGAATTGCAAGCTATGAATTTGCAACATCGGCCTGTAGAAGTCTAGAGCTTCTGTGCATGCTCCTCTTCTCACTAAATATAATTTGTCAGCATTATGGAAAATTACATTCTGTTGTCAGTGTTGGCGGGGATTCACAAGTAATATTGATCTTATGTTGGGGCTATAGATAGTATTTCCAAAATAATTGTTTTTGGGATTCATGGATTTCAGTTGCAAATTCATAGGGTACTCATTTCAATATTTCAAAGCATGTCTAAAAAGTTATGTTAGGTAGATTAGAGCCCTATTTTTTAAAATAAGAATAGCCTATTGAGCATGGTATTAAAAAACTGTTCTACTACCACTAGTTTGACTTATTCATTTCTTCCAAGCCCTAGCTTTAGTGTCTTTTCCATTGCTATAATAAAATCTCTTAATAGATTGTTAGTTGGGAATTCTTGTGGGGATTTCTCAATAATAACCATTTTTTTAACTACCATTTTTTAACTACCTAAATTCTAATGCTTGTCTCCTCATTTTGTCTATTTCATTGGCAGTATTATTTATCCTGTATTTTTCTGTCTTCTAAATGTAGTATTTCAATCTCCAATGTTTCTCTTGTGATACCTTATCATCCTTAGATACATGTGATATCCAGGAAAATGATGGACCCAAGGGTGCTCTTACCAGTGTTTTTCCTTCTACAAAATCATATGGTTCTGGATTGAATGAGTTCAATGCTTGCACATAGTTTTTGCAAGTAATCCCATCAGCAAACGAATTCCAGGTTGTTAGCTAAAGGCTATTTCTAAACCTCAACAATGACATTGTATAAATCCTTTATGTATATTAAGTGTTTTGCATTTGGTTGCATGTTTATTTGGTATTCAGGAAACTGCACTTGAAATGAAGAACCTCCTAGTTTGCAGAAAAAGGAAGGAGGCCCTTCTGCAGGCACAACAAGGTCAACGATGGGGCCCTACTCTTATTCTTGCTTGGCAGCTTCATGAGAATGTTTGTGATTCTTCTTATATGACTCTTTTATTATTTTGTCCTCATTTGTTATATTATAATTTAAGCTTGAAAGTTTTAAGTGTAATAGGAGTTGAGACAAATTGTTTCATTTGACATACTAAGTCTTGACTAAATCTATTTTTGGTTTCCAACTGTGAATACTAAAATTCTCATTGAAATTAATATTTTATTTTCATAAAATAAGGAAAAAAAGAGATGCGTTCTTTCACCCAGCACAACCCCAACATATACCAATAAATTATTTCACGGCTTAACTCAAAATTTCGAGCTCATTTAAATATATGTTTATTCAGACATGGACGTCCTAAGATTCTACATAGTGCTACATTAAAAATTACTACTTATTCAACATAAAACCGACACAAGACACACATTCATACAAGTAAACCATTTCAAATTTCAATTTATAGCAGCAAAAGGTTACATGACAAGGAACACACTTATTTAAAATCGACTGTGGGTTTAAAAGCACAAAATGTCACAAGGTTGTTGGTTTGTTGTTGTGTCTATAGGCATTGTTTCTATCCTACTGGTACAATTCTGGTTTTTGTCTCACTTTCCGAAATCATATAGTTCCAGATGAATCTAGTTTGTGTTGCACTATCACAAGTTTCACTAGTATCACAAGTTTCTTGTTCACTCACAAATACATGGTTCTCAGTCATGATTAATGTTGATGATTTTGTGTTGTTGTCCGCCACTACATTCACTCCTACATATTCAATGCTATTGTCACTCTTAGGCTTCGACTGGCTTCCAACAGTTGAATTATTTTCAACACTTCCATCTCTTTTGAAACCCTCCTCTGGCAAAGAAAGTGCATAAGCGTTATCAATTCCTCATGGGAAATGAAGTATAGAGTTACCTAGAGGCTTGGGAAAAGGGTAGTGGGAATTAGTTATGAATGCTCAGAACTTGGATTGGTTAGTTCTATTGTGGAAGTGTGGTTCTTTGAAGCATAATAGTAGATCTCCAACTAGGAGACAACTATGGTTGAGTGGGATAGTAAATGTGGTCTACCAAATCTTGGTAGCATCAATGTCTGATTTCATGTAGAATCATTGATTTTGATTTGATATTTGACTTCACATGGAAGGGGACTTGAATTAATATCATATTTTGATGTTTGGTTTCAAGCCTAGAGATTTGGTTAAGGAGGGGGTCATGGATCCAAACCTATATGAATGAGACTGATTGAGTTTTTATGTTTGGAATATCTGACATGGTTAAGAATCCCATTATGAAGGGAAGGCTTCATAAACATTGAAAATATTCCTTTAAGTAGTAGTGGTGTAAATATAAGTTTATTTGAAATATTTGCAAGTATATAAATAAGTGTTGTTAATGCTTGGAAGTTTGGGTCATTGTGTTTGCAAATATATATTACATGTTGTTAATGCTTGGAAGTTTGGATCACTATGTTAATGTTGTCTTTATATCCTTTCAGAACATAATGAAGTGTCTAGGGAAAGTAATGAAGTGTTTGGGAAAACATGGAAGTGGATGGGGGCGTTTTTATCTTCGCCGTGAGAATTTTGAAGTGCCTGGGGAAAATATTGAAGTGTATGGGTGCTTTTATCCTCGTTGGGAGAATTTTGAAGTGGCCGAGGAAAGTATTGAAGTGCGCAGGGCATTTTTCTCATCACTAGTTGAATTTAGAAGTGCATGGAGCAAGTATTGAAGTGCCTTGGGGTAAGTTTGAAGGGATTGGGGAAAATATTGAAGTGCACGGGGAGTTTTTATCATCCTTGGGAGAATTTTGAAGTGCCTGGGAAAATATTGAAGTGCTTAGGGAATGTGTATCATCTTTCAAAGAATTTTGAAGTGCCCGGGGCAAGTATTGAAGTGCATGGGGCATTTTTCTCATCACTTGGTGGATTTAGAAGTGCATGGGGTGTTTTTCTCATTACTAGGTGAATTTAGAAGTGCCTGCAGTTGTTGTTTATCAATGTATGGATTTTTTTATAGTGTTGGGAAGTTTTCAAACAATGATGGGCAAAGTTATCACTTGCTGAGGTAAATTTGTGTGGATTGAGGCATTTTTGTGATTGCCTGGGTGATTATATCATTGTCGGGTGTTTTTCTCCCTTGCCTAGGGCAAGTATTGAAGTGCCTAGGGAATATTTATCATCATTGGATGAATTTTGAAGTGTCTACTGTCTAGGGAAAGTAATGAAGTTCATGGACAAACATGGAAGTGGATGGGGTCATTTTTATCTTCCCCGCAGAATTTGGAAGTGCCTGGGGAAAATATTGAAGTGTATGGGTGCTTTTATCATCATTGGGAGAATTTTGAAGTGGGCGAGGAAAGTATTGAATGAGCGGGACATTTTTCTAATCACTGGGTGAGTTTAGAATTGCATGGGGCAAGTATTGAAGTGCATTGAGGGAATTTTGAAGTACTTGGGGAAAATATTGAAGTGCTTAGCGATTTTTTATCATCTCTGGGAGAATTTTGAAGTGCAAGTGCCTAGAGCAAGTATTGAGGTGCCTAGGGCATTTTTCTCCCCACCGGGTGAATTTAGAAGTGCATGGGGTGTTTTTATCATCACTAGGTGGATTTAGAAGTGCATGGGGATTTTTTCTCATCACCGAGTGGATTTAAAAGTGCATGGTGCATTTTTCTCATCATTGGGTGAATTTAGAAGTGGATGGGGGCGTTTTTATTTTCACTACGAGAATTATGAAGTGGCTAGGGAAAATATTGAAGCGTTTGGGCATTTTTATCATCTTTGGGAGAATTTTGAAGTGTTCGAGGAAAGTATTGAAGTGCATGGGGAATTTCTATCATCATTGGGTCAACTTAGAAGTGTATGTGGCAAGTATTGAAGTGACTCAAGGGAATTTTTAAGTGCTCTGAGAAAATATTGAAGTGCATGGGGAGTTTTTATCATCCTTGGGAGAATTTAGAAGTGCTTGGGAAATTATTGAAGTTATTAGGGCAATTTTATCATCTTTAAGAAAATTTTGACATGCCCAGGGAAAGTATTGAAGTGCCTGGGGTGTTTTTCTGCTCATTGGGTGAATTTAGAAGTGCATAGGGAATTGTTCTCATCATTGGGTGAATTTAGAAGTGCATGGGTGGTTTTCTCCTCACTGTGTGAATTTAGAAGTGCTTGGGGTTGTTATTGATTAATGTATGGATGCTATTATGGTTTTGGGATGTTTTAAAATAGTGATGGGAAAAGTTATCACTTGACGGGGAAAATTTGTGTGGATTGAGGCATTTTTGTGATTTCCTGAGTGATTATATCATTGTTGGGTGTTTTTCTCCCTTTCCTAGGGAAACTATTGAAGTGCATAAGGCATATTTATCATCATTGGATGAATTTTGAAGTGTCTGGGGCAAGTAATGAAGTGCCTAGGAAATCATGGAAGTGGATGGGGGCGTTTTTATCTTTGTTCGGAGAATTTTGAAGTGCCTGGGGAAAATATTGAAGTGTTTGGGTGCTTTTATCATCGTTGGAAGATTTTGAAGTGGTTGAGGAAAGTACTGAAGTGCATGGTGCATTTCTATCATCACTGGGTAATTTTTGAAGTGCATGGGGTAAATATTGAAGTGCCTGGAGGGAATTTTGAAGTGTTTGGGGAAAATATTGAAGTGCATGGGGAGTTTTTATCATACTTGGGAGAATTTAGAAGTGACTGGAAAAATATTGAAGTGCTTAGGGAATTTTTATCATCTTTGGGAGAATTTTGAAGTGCCCAAGGCAAGTATTGAAGTGTCTGGGGCATTTTTCTCATCACTGGGTGAATTTAGAAGTGCATGGGGTGTTATTCTCATCACTGGCTGAATTTAGAATTGCATGGGGCTTTATTCTCATCACATGGTTATTGAAGAGAGCAGATGTTGTAGTGGAATTACAAAATTTTTTAAGCCAATATGAACCACACAGTGAGACGGATAATTCCCAGGGCGCAGTTCATCACATCAAGATCCATAAAAGAACAGGAAGAGAAATGAGGCTCAGTGCATAGATAGGAGATTATGAGATGGATGAAATCATCCTTGAATTAGGATCTGAGGTAAATGTCTTGACCAAGAAGACATGGCAACAGATGGGGACACCAAAGTTTCTATGGTCACCCATACAGTTGAGATTAGCAAATCAGCAGAAATTCATACCTTTCGGGAGACTAGCCAATATTATTGTTGACATCGATGGAGTCCGAAGTCATGCAGACTTCGAGGTTATTGAAATTGTCGATGATAGTCATCCTTATCTAGCACTATTGGGTATAGATTGGGTGATGGATAAACTCACTATCATAAACTTGAAGACCAAGAAGATGATCTTTGAAGGTCAGGATATAAGGGTCATAGCACCATTGGACCCTTCATAGGGAGAAAGATACAGTGAGCCGATCCAGGAAGAATCCAGAGGACGGGATCTTGACCACATTTACAAGATGACTGCGAATCAAGATGACTACATTAATCCTACGGTAGATGGAACACTCAGTTGGCGATGTGACAGTTCTTGCATCTTAGACTCGGACGTAGGATTAGAAAATTCGCAAAGCCGTATGCATGAAGTATCTGGAAGAAGATGCGCGCAAATCATAAAGTCATTGCACTGGATTGGAACCGAGGTACAATCCCCACTTATGATGGTTCCACTAACATTTATTCAAGAATATACTGTATCAGTTACAGCTAAACATCGCATACTAGCACTAGATATAGCACTGTGCGCTACACCTTCCAGATGGTGGGCTGCGCATAAGCAGACTTTGACCACATGGGATTAGTTCAGGCATATGATGCAAATTAGATTCATGGAAAACACTACGTTGACCATGGTAAAGTATAATGGATAGACAAGTCCAAGGGATCATGTAGAAATCTGTTCGAAAGCATGGATAAAAAGACAACAGACAAAATGGGTGCATCTGTTTGTGCACACATTAGACTGGATTCCAGAGGATTGATATACAGACATGGAGCTTCGCAGAGCAACCATAGATTGGGCCATGTTAACTGTGAAATTCCAGAGAACTTTTAGCTTTGAATATGAAAGTTTGAGCATAAATGAAGCTCTACAAGTTATCAAGGAAAGAATATTCAGCGCCGAATGCCCAAGTATAAATGAGGCATTGGAGGAAATCAAAGAAAGGGTATTCAAAGATGTAAAGGTACCTGTAACCTACAACCTAAATGGGGAAGGAAAATAGAACATGCCTTTGAATGCGATAATCTTGTTGAAAATGAAGAAGAACAAGAGGAGAGAGATGAGGAGGATCCACGCAACATCAACATACCTGAGTCAGAAGGAGCACGCGATGTAGAGGGACCTCCAATGGCACCCATATTATAGAACTTTTTACTACAGGATTGGCACCCATAGAGTTCACTACGCACTAGAAAAATCAACTAGTAGTAAGAGCAGCAGACTTCACTATAATCGCAGGTCAATTATAAAAGTTAGGACCAGATGAAGTGATGCGTAGATGTGTTCTGGAGCATGAGAAGCCATTCATATTGGCTGATGCACATTCAGGTGTATCGGGAGGTCACTACGCAAGAAGAGCCACTGCGTAGAACATATTGTGAGCAGGGCTATGGTCGCCTACAATCCATGAAGATCCAAAGGAACACTGCCAGAGTTGCGATGTTTTCCAGAGGACAAGAAGTCCGTTGTGAAGAGATGAAATGCCATTAAACCTGTAGTTAACACTTCAGGCATTCGAGAAATGGGATATTGATTTTGTGGGACCCATTAAACCACTGGGAAAGAGGACTGGTGCGAGATACATTATCACTGTGACTAATTATCTCACAAGATGGGCATATGCTAAACCAGTGAAGGAGTGTAGCGTAGTTCATTTTTCAGAACATCCTTACCATATTTGGATGACCGAAGATTTTGATGAGTGATCAAGGGATGCACTTTTTAAACAGAACAATTGAATCCCTTACAGAATAGTTCCACATTTATCATCATAGGAGTACATCATACCATCCTCAAGCAAATGGAACTGTTGAAGATTTCAAGAAGGTACTGGAGAATGCACTGACAAAGGTATGCGAATGGTGCGGTGGAAGCATTTAAAAAATTATTAGAGCATGCATTAACAAAGGTATGTAACACGAACCGTGAGGACTGGGATTTAAAGATTCCAACAAATCGTGATGATTGGGATTTGAAGATTCCAACAAATCGTGATGATTGGGATTTGAAGATTCCAACGATACTTTGGGCATATCGCACAACCTGCAAAAAATTTACCGGCCAACCCCCATTCAAGCTCGTTTATGGGAAGGAATCCCTAATGTCGATGGAGTATATCATCCCAATTCTATGCATCGCAGCAGCCATAGGAATGAGTGACAACAGAGCACTGGAAGAACGACTGGCACAGTTGGTACAGCTTGATGAAGACCGGTTCATCGCAAGATTTAATCAGAAGGTAGAAAAGGATCAACAGAAGGCTTGGCATGATTGCCATGTCAAAACAAAGCATTTTCATCATGAAGATATGGTTCTGTTATACCACAGTAAGTTTGCAAAGAACCCAGGTAAGTTATAGATGCATTGGTTAGGTCCCTACATAATAAATTTTGTCACTGATGGAGGTGCGGTGCAGCTACAAAGTTTAGATGGGATATTGTTTCCCAAGATAGTAAATGGGAATCGGTTGAAACCCTATCGCCAAGATTAGGAGCATAGCAGTTGAGACACAGGTCAGGAAAAAAAAAACAATTATGACCAAAAGTGGGAGATATGGCTAGTTGGGTCACTCCTCGATGCTTCGCACGTTTAGCATGCGGGAGTCAAATCCGAGCATGATTCCTGCAGATAAGAATCACTGGAAGACGAAGGAGGAAAATGATGACACACTTGAGGACAAAATTTGATGTCTATGGGAAATATTTTGCGAATGATTCGATAAGAAGGCGTCCAGGATACAAGGAGCAAGCATAAATATAGGCGAAGAGGATGAAGAGAGTCAGTCAGTCGTATGAAGAGCGTCAGTAATTTGAATGAAGAGAGTTAGTAAGTTGCATGATAAATTCCAAGGAGGTTGTGGAAAAAGAAAGTTAGATAGTCGCGATGGTGCATTTCGTCTCCAACGGAAGCACCCAAGGTGCACTAAGGGAAAGAACGACGAGTGTTCATGGGAAACCAGCACATGTAGAGGAACCAGGTCTCAATAAAAACAAAGAAGAGGTCTTACCCAAGATGTTTAAGCAAGTTTTGAGTGTTAGAAGAGCAGTGGTCCCCCCAACCACAGAAGTACCAAGAGAAAAGGCATGCCCGCACCAACGAAAAATGATCAAATGTGTGAAACAGATGTGCCGGACTGATATGCCTGTTCCACAATTGTGTGCTGTTGAGGAAATTTTTTCCCGTTGCAAGCGAGGGTCAAAGGTCATGGACGACCATGAAGGAATAGATGATGAAGGTTCCAAGAGATTGGAGGATAAGTTTGAGAAGTACATTAAAACGGTGGCTTTATCAAATCTACAAATGCATCCAGATCTACACTTTAACTAAATATGCAATTTGTCCTTGTAGATTCAAATGTCCAAGCAATAGATCTTCCATCTCTCATCCTTTGCATACACACCAAGATCTAATACCACTATTAGTAATATAAATATGCGAGATAAATAAATATAAATACAAGCAATCAACAATAGAAATACAAGATTTATCATGGAAAACCCCGTAGGGAAAATACGACCATCAATACTAGACTTATTATTGGTCCGTGGAAAAACTAGGCCAAGGCCGCTAAGAGCATCTCTCCCACTCACATTGACACCTTACAATGGAGGAATCCAACCTTATAAATAGGGTTCTTTATATGCAAATACAACTAGCAAGAAACCACGGGCTACTAAAACCATTTGCTCGAAACCACTTACATCCTTGCTCATTCCCGAGAAGGTTAACCCTAACATATTTTGTTCACTAATAGAAGGTTTTTAAAATTGTGAAAAATAAAGTGTATTGGGAGGGGGGCTCAACAAAAATATTTTGGTAGATATTTATTAATGTATCGTGAACTTCGAAGTAGTCTTGACATCTCAATAATGAATACATGTACTTGGCATAGTTTCACTAAGTAAAGACCTCATGAAATTATGCATACATTATTGTCCAAATTTCCTTTGGAAAATACCATCCATTCTGATATGAGAATCACACACTATGTATCAAAAATGTAAAACATTAACATAGAGTTATCGAATACATATCGTGCTCCCAAGGGAAATGCTTTTCTAAACACTATGGGGCCTTAGTCTACAGAGGGGAATATAAATATTCCCAACACCTTGTTCCAAATAAATCCACATTCCTCCAACATGGTATCAAGTAACAAGCAAGGCATTAAGCTATGAATATTATTGGTATAACTCTCTAGTCCATGAGAGTGTTCATTTAAGAGGTTATAATTATAAATTACCCATGTTTGAATATTAAAGATTCACTTAATTAAGAAAAAACTATTTATTATTGTTAAGAATTGTAATCTCAATGGTCATGAGGTGGTTAATTAGTTGAGTTTGTTAGTTGACTAGGACACTTGACTGTCCCATAGTATTGGACGGTAGTATGATTGTTATGTAATCCTATATAAGCTTGAGGTTAATAATGAGAAGGAAATCAATATGCCCATTTTTGTTCTATCTTCTATTTGCTTCTGTCTTGTATATTTTAAGATGGTATCAGAGCGTATGGTCTAATCCATACATGTATCTGGGGTAAGCCTTTTCACATAGTGGAAATCACACTCACACGAGACGGGAACAAGCTAGCGTGGAGGAACAACTTCATAGCACCAGGGCCGCATCAAATTTTTATTTTTATTTTTTCCATTAGAAATGCTGATGCACCTGTCCCTTTTGGGAACTGTAGCACGACGCACCCGTTGCACAGAAGAAACGAGTCACTAACGCACTCTTTGCACAAACAAATCGCATCATCGATGCACTTATTGTTAAGGAGAAGCGCGTCGAACACTGTTCACTTGCACGGATTTTGTCCGACGCACCCTGTGACACAATGTGCTCGCAAGACAAGTTGCGACACTATTTTAAAGGACCAAATCGGTTTATCTATAGATCCAGTATTGAAGAGAAAGTATTGCTGACATTGAGCCAAAAGATTGGACAACGTTCCAGCATTGTTCAGATTAGATTGAAGAAGATCGAGTCTTGTAGAGATCGATCCAAGAAGAGCATGTGTAGAAAAGGGAAGAGAAGATATGAAGTCTAAAGAACCACTGATATCAAAGAAAACCAAGAAGATTGAATCTTGAAGATGGTGCTAGAAGAGATACCAAAAGAAATCGAAGAGGTAAGAAATTATGAACTATGGTCTTTAAAAGGAACTTGTTAAGGTCACAAGATTTTTGGAATTTTGTAGTTGAAGAGGATCTTAGTGATCTAGACGCATTTGAGAATTTGACAGAGTATCAGAAATAAAGAAGACAATTTGTTTCCTTAAGCCTCATACAAAATAGTATAGATTATTCCATCTTTCATAACATTGCAGAAGTTTATACTCCAAAAGAAGCATGGTATATATTGAAAGCAGAGTTTAGTGAAGAGGAACCTGATGTAGAAGAAGATGAAGCAGAGTTTAGTGAAGAGGAACCTGAAGTAGAAGAAGATGAAGCAGATTTTAGTGAAGAAGAACTAGTTGACTTTGTAAGCCACACAAAGCACCAGGAATCCCACAGTGAAGTGGAAAACAACCAAGAAGACTGTGTTTATGAGGCAACCAATGATCAAGTAATCCCAACAAAGCTTGTTGATCTAGCTCTGTTTGATGATGACAGTGAAAACAAACTTGTCAATGTAACAGTCCACAGTGATGTGTGTGATAGTCTCTCAGAGAAAGAGACAGTTGATAGCAACATAGAAGTTGCACCAGTAGATAGTTCATCACAGAACCAGAAAACCATAATTATTTTGGGAGCTATATTAGTAGACTCCCATTATTGATGAGCAGTATGAGTATACTTTGTTTCCTTGTCAGCCCACATTTTTTTAGAAAGCAGTAAAGGATGCACAATTAATGAGAATGATGATATAGCTTCCATTGAAACAACAGAAGAGGAATATGTAGAACACGGAGATGAGGAACATGAATAAGTGAATGCTCTCCATGAAGAGCTGAAACTCATTGAAACAAGAGAACATGAACATGTGAATGCTCTCCAAGAAGAGCTGAACTATATTCATCTTTTTTCTAACAAAATTTTTGAGTGTGCAGGTAACTTAGACAACAACATAAAATATGTTGAAAGAACAAAAGAAGAAGAAGACTTCAACTATGTTCCAGTACCAATGAAAATCAATAAAACTGTTTATTGTGCAGAAGCCAAAGAAGATGTTGAGGAACACCTACTTAGCATCAAGTTCAAGAAGACAAAGAAGAAGCAATCTATTGGACGTGGCCCAAGTAGGCTAAGTTTTGATAAAATACAGTTTTGGGAACTGCGCAGTCTGGGCTGCAAGGTCAGTTGGCACAGTTTTGTGAAGTGCGCAGTTCAGATTACAGAGTCAATTTTGCGTAGTAATGTTGGTGCGCAGCAGACATTTTGGGTAAAAAGTATAAGGGAAGGTCGAGCTATGGAAGCAACCTATTTGAGTAAGAAGCAGAGCAAAGATAGAGGAAAGTGACCTGTTAAAGAAAGTGGCAACAAACAGTTAAGGAGCTAAGCCACAGGACGATGACGATAGGTAGGCTAAAGGGATAGAAAGTGACAGGACACGATGCGGTTGTAACCGTTTCGGTGATGACTATGGCTGTCAGAAGGGCGTGATATCCACAAGTGACCCAGCAAGGCATCCTGAAGCAAGTGGAGCAAGATGTCGATGGCGACAAGAAGGGTGGCGAGTAACCGCACTAGTTTTGGGAGACCTTAGGGTTTTGGGGGCCTATGCATTGTAAAGACGTGACCTAAGGGCACGATCTATAAAAGGGAAAATTTTGTAAGGGAAAGTGTTAATGTTGAATTGTAATTGCTAAATCTTGAGTAATATTGTTTTTGTATTGCCGAACACTATTGAAGAAGGCTCTGCAGCTGTGTGCGCAGAGACCTATAGAGAGAGAGAAGAGTCTGCAGCTGAGTGCGCAGACTGGAACTGTTGTACCCTTCCCTAAGATAATATAACAACAGTTCCAGTGGAAGTAGATCCCATCCGGGGGGTGAACCACGTTAAATCATTTGTTATGTGATTGAATATATACATTTAGATCTGTGTATTTTCTTATGTGAATGGTTAAGATTCTCTTTATGAATGCATGAATTGTTGCTTTTGTATGTATTCGCCACAAAGATAGAGATGGTAATAATACGTTAAGTAACCACATGTATGAATGGGTAATTGAATGCATAAGTAATTCACAGTAGATGAATGTATGAAGTAATCGGTTAACCACAGGGCACAACACCATAAGTGCGTAGTTACGTCATCATTGTCATAGTGTATAAGTTCAAAAGGATTCAGTCTATTATGCTTGATGAATGCGTCTTTTTTCACTAAGTAGGATCTATTAATTTGCATGAGTTTGTAAGAGGAAGCACAGTCTTTGTGGCGTTGTCCTGCCATAGAGAAACATCCAGCATCATGCATGTCTTGGATGCACGACAGCTCGAGTCTTCATCGTGAAGAAGTGGAACTTCACGCAGTTCGAAGCCCGTAGCTTGAACTCTGTAGTGCGTTGTTCACCAATCCATTTGAACACTCATCACCTAGTTGTGGAAAACGGATTCCATAGCCCCCCCATTCCTTTGCCTCGGGTGAGACCTTAGTCTATTTGCATATTCTTGCCAAAAGGGCCGGTGAAAAATGGTTTTGTTGGTTCCTTGAACCACGCAAAACCTGGGTCTTTATAGAAAACCTCAAGACAGTTATATAAGCAAACAAATGGTTCTGTTGCCACGCTTGAACTGGTGATGAGTACTGGCACTGAAACTGGGCATCTAGACAAGAAAGAAATTTGGGCCTGGTGTGACAAGACAGAAAGAGATTTTGCCAGAAAGGAGAATAGACATCCGCATCTCTCCGACGTAGATTGGTTAAATAAGTACCTGTGGAAGGACGTTCATGAATTTTTTTGGGCATCCTTCAGGAACGAGTTTCACAAGTGGATATCAAGATTCGCAGAGCGAAAGAACTGTTTTCAACTAGAAGGAGTAGTGACCGATTGGACTTCAAAGCTCATTTAGAGGCTCAAATAAATAGATAGCCCACTCTCACGAGCATTCAAATTTTGTTTGACAGCATACTAGAAGGCTTTGTGACAGAGTTTGTTGTGGACATGCTAAATTCCTACAGCGTAGCAGAAGCAGAATTTTTCAAAGGTTTCAGAGGTAAGTACCTGAACAATCTTATTCTATATATTAAAATGATTTTAGCTGAGAAAGGAGTTTTAAGAATGTAGTAAATATTCCTAGAATTTTTTGAATCTGTAATGGTCAATAGCATATATAGTGATTCTGAAGAAGAGACACACAATTTGAGAAGTGGAAAAAGTTATAAGTATACTACTAAGAAGAATTCCAGTGAACATGGTCTCCGCCTAGATATTGATTTACAAGTCGAGCTTGATAGCCAGACTGCACATCCATCAACCACCTATCATCCTATTACTCCACAGAACCCACTGGTTGTGAACACCATGCCTCCTATTGCACAAAATCCACCAGTTTAGAGCCCTCTAGTTGTTAATATTCCTAATCCTCAGAGCATCAATACTAGTAATACCGTGGGAGTGATTACTCAGACCATCCCGACTCATACCATTCTGACTCAGAATATTTCGATCCAGAACATTCCACGGAATAACATCCCTAACACCACTGAGAACACTACGAAGAACCCTGTACCACCTAGGAGAAGGATGACCGATGATATCAAGCTACTGATATTTAAAGGAACGGGTCTAGAGGACCCTGAGCAACATTGGTTTCTATGTGAAGTCGTTTGGAGTGTCAAACAAGTTCAAGATGATGCTGTGAAGCGAGCGCAACTCGTCACTACATTTAGAGATAGAGCCTTGAATTGGTTCATGAAATATCCTTAGGGACATCAGAGAACCTTAGTGGAGATTAAGGCTGCACTATTGAGTGAGTTCAAGAAACCAAAGTCAAAATCTCAATGTATAACAGAATTAAAGGAAATTAAGAAAAAACCTAATGAAATAGTGTGGGAATTAGACCAGAATTTTAAGAAATTGTTAGACCAGGTCATTTTTGTCATAGCACCACAACAGCACCAGGAGTGGTTTATAGCTGCGATGTTGCCCCATATAAGACTACCATTGATGCAACAGAAAGTGGCTTTGCAGGCAGAAGCTTTGGAAATTGCGATGAAGCAAGAAGCTTCACCTTCAGGAGATAGTAGCACTGGAATGTCTCAGATCCAGACCTAGCTAGCTACCCTGACATTACAGTTGCAGGATATGAAGAATGGGAAAGAAAAAATAAAAGAATTTTGGTGTATAGGATGCAGAGGAGAAGGACAAACCAGAGAGAACTATCCCTTATTTGTAGAATACCTTGGTAGTGGAGCACCAAATCCACTGAATCGGGACTAAGCACCATGGTGTGAGATCTGTAGAACTAGAGGACACTGTCCAAAAGATTGTTACTTAATTCAAAAGTATGTGCGAACTCCTAAGAATCTATATTGCAACTTCTATAAATCCGTTGGACATGATGATTCCCACTGTAGAGCGTATGACCTCATGATGGAAAGAAAGAAAGATATGGAGCATATGCATGGTGGAGTATACAGAGTCCAAGAAGAAAATCCTCTGAAAGAAGAGAATGCACAGTATGATCAAGGCGCATACAGGGGCCGTGGAGGATTCCGCGGAAGAGGAAGAAATACTGGCCTAGGACAAGGAAGAGGAAGAGGCCAGATGATCTATTATAACTGTGGCCAGCCAAGTCACTTATCTAGATATTGTACCAATCCATGTACTACCTGTAATTATTGTAAATATTTTGATCATGTTATTGAGGACTGCCCCGTATTAGCGGTAGAAATGCAGAAGAGAAAGCAAGATGTGCCTAACCCGAACATTTAGTTGATTGTAGCAAAGAGAAGGGTTGTGGATCCAAGTATCAATGTAGTGATGCAAAGTGGCGCTGCCATAAGAAGAGATAGGAAAGCAGATGCTTCGACTTCTAGGGACTTTGAAACTAAGCAGACCCCTATTGAAACAATCTGGATAAAAAATGCTATTGGGAAAACACCTGGCTTCAAACTGGAGAAAAAAAAAGAAGCCTTTGAAGAAGTGCGAGACATATTCAAAGAGCCAGCGCCTATGTCACCAAGAATCTTGCTACGAAGTGAAATAACGCATATGGAGGATATGCCGGCAGCCTATGAAAAAACATGCCACGCAGCAGAGACAGACACTTCTGTTGCGCAATTCCTACAGAGCAGCATGAAATTATTGAAGAGCGCAGATGCTGTAGTGGAATTACAAAATTTTTTAAGCCAATATGAACCACATATTGAGACGGATAATTCCCAGGGCGTAGTTCATCACATCAAGAGCCATAAAAGAACAGGAAGAGAAATGAGGCTCAGTGCATAGATAGGAGATTATGAGATGGATGAAATCATCCTTGAATTAGGCTCTGAGGTAAATGTCTTGACCAAGTGGACAAGGCAATAGATGGGGAGACCAAAGTTTCTATGGTCACCCATACAGTTGAGATTAGCGAATCAGCAGAAATTCATACCTTTCAGGAGACTAGCCAATATTATTGTTGACATCGATTGAGTCCGAAGTCATGCAGACTTCGAGGTTATTGAAATTGTCAATGATAGTCAGCCTTATCTAGCACTATTGGGTATAGATTGGGTGATGGATAAACTCACTATCATAAACTTGAAGACCAAGAAGATGATCTTTGAAGGGCAGGATATAAGGGTCATAGCACCATTGGACCCTTCATAGGGAGAAAGATACAGTGCGCCGATCCAGGAAGAATCCAGAGGACAGGATCTTGACCACATTTACAAGATGACTACGAATCAAGATGACTACATTAATCCTACAGTAGATGGAACACTCAGTTGGCGATGTGACAGTTCTTGCATCTCAAACTCGGACGTAGGATTGGAAAGTTGGCAAATCCGTATGCATGAAGTATCTGCAAGAAGATGCGCGCAAATCATAAATTCATTGTGCTAGATTGGAACCGAGGTACAATCCCTACTTATGATGATTCCACTAACATTTATTCATTTATTCAAGAATATATTGTATCAGTTTCAGCTAAACATCGCATACTAGCACTAGATATAGCACTGCGCGCTACACCTTCCAGATGGTGGGCTGCGCATAAGCAGACTTTGACCACATGGGATTAGTGCAGGCATATGATGCAAATCAGATTCATGGAAAACACTACGTTGACCATGGTAAAGTATAATGGATAGAAAAGTCCAAGGGATCACGTAGAAATCTATTCGAAAGCATGGATAAAAAGACAACAGACAAAATGGGTGCATCTGTTTGCGTACACATTAGACTGGATTCTAGAGGATTGGTATACAGACATGGAGCTTCGTAGAGGAACCATAGATTGGGCCATGTTGACTGTGAACTTCCAAAGAACTTTTAGCTTTGAATATGAAAGTTTGAGCATAAATGAAGCTCTACGAGTTATCAAGGAAAGAATATTCAGCCCCGAATGCCCAGGTATAAATGAGGCATTGGAGGAAATCAAAGAAAGGGTATTCGAAGATGTAAAGGTACCTGTAACCTACAACCTAAATGGGGAAGGAAAATAGAACATGCCTTTGAATGCAATAATCTTGCTGAAAATGAAGAAGAACAAGAGGAGAGAGATGAGGAGGATCTACGCAACATCAACATACCTGAGTCAGAAGGAGCACGCGATGTAGAGGGACCTCCAATGGAAATTCCAGATATGAGTGGACCTGTTAAGACAAGAAAAGTGAACATTGGCACAAGCGAAGAGCCGAAGTTCGCATCCATTGGAGACTACTGGGATGATGCGACGGTCGCATAGATCGCCAACCTTCTACATGAATATCAGGATTTATTTCCAACAAAGTTCGCAGAAATGAAAGGCATCTTGGGAGATTTGGGGGTTATGAAAATACCTCTCGAGCCAGGTGCGAAGCCCATAAAGGAGAGGCCTTACAGACTAAACCCTAGATATAAAGAAAGATTCAAGGCAGAAATTGATAAGATGCTTGATGCAGGGATCATCGAGCTAGTTGAAGAGCCAGAGTGGATAATCCCGATGGTTATCCAAGATAAAAATACTAAAGGTGAAATCAAGATCTGTGTAGATCTAAGGAAGCTAAATGATGCTTCGCTGAACGACCCATTTCCTACTCTGTTCACAGATGAAGTATTGGACAATGTGGGAGGGAATGAGGCCTATTCTTTTACTGATGGATTTTCTGGATATCATCATATCAGGATTGATCTAGCAGATAGGCATAAGACAACATTTGCTACTGAATGGGGATCATATCAATATACAGTTATGCCCTTTGGCTTGAAGAATGCACCTGCCATATTTTCCAGAGTTGTTGTGGCTGCATTCAAGGACTTTCTCCATAAGTTCTTGGAGATTTAGTTTGATGATTGGACTGTCTTTGGGTTGCTGAAGAACCATTTTGAAAATCTGAGAATGATGTTAGCTAAGTGCAGGCAACATCAAATTTCATTAAACTTAAAGAAATGTATTTTCTATGTGCCTTATGGTATTTTGCTAGGACACATCGCGTGCAGACAAGGCTTGATGGTTGATCTTGAGAAGGTTGCAGTGATTGTGAATTTATCGGTACCAAACTCAGTAAAATAGCTCTGCACCACACAAGGGCATACAAGTTATTACAGAAAGTTCATCAAGGGTTATGCGCAGATAACTGCGCCAATGGGGAAACTGTTGAAGAAATAAGCGCAGTTCATATGGAATGCAGAATGTCAGCAAGGCCTAGACACACTGAAAGAGAAGATGGTAACTGTGCCTATCCTAGTCTTTCCATATTGGGAGAAACCATTCCATGTACATGTTGATGCTTCATCTATAGTAGTGGGAGTTGTTCTCGCTCAACCAGGTGAAGGGGGTATTGACCATCCCATTGCATTTTCAAGCAGGAAGCTCTCATCAGCTGAAAAGAACTATATGACCACTGAAAGGGAAGGCTTAGCTATGGTTTATGCACTCTAGAAGTTTAGGCACTATTTGTTGGGTGCGCACTTCTCCATTTACACTGACATTTCGCTCTGAAGTATCTAGTCAATAAGCCAGTGTTAGGGGGGAGAATTTGGAGATGGTTGTTTCTCTTTCAGGAGTATGAATTTGAAATACTGGTCAAGCCAGGAAGATTGAACTTAGGGCCTGAACATCTCTTAAGGATTGAGTCAGGCAAGGAACCCACCAACCTCGAAGACAACCTACCTGATGCAGAGTTATTCGCTATACAGATTGCTGATGATTATTATAAGGATATTGTAGAACTTTTTACTACAGGATTGGCACCCATAGAGTTCACTACGCACTAGAAAAATCAACTAGTAGTAAGAGCAGCAGACTTCACTATAATCGCAAGTCAATTATAAAAGTTGGGACCAGACGAAGTGATGCGCAGATGCATACTGGAGCATGAGAAGCCATTCATATTGGTTGATGCACATTCAGGTGTATCGGGAGGTCACTATGCAGGAAGAGCCACTACGAAGAACATATTGTGAGTAGGGCTATGGTGGCCTACAATCCATAAAGATTCAAAGGAACACTGCCAGAGCTACGATGTTTGCCAGAGGACAGGAAGGCCGTCGCGAAGAGACGAAATGCCATTAAACCTGTAGTTAACACTTCAGGCATTCGAGAAATGGGATATTGATTTCGTGGGACCCATTAAACCACTGGGAAAGAGGACTTGTGCGAGATACATTATCAATGTGACTAATTATCTCACCAGATGGGAAAATGCTAAACCAGTGAAGGAGTGTAGCGCATTTCATTTTTTAGAACATCCTTACCATATTTGGATGACCGAAGATTTTGATGAGTGATCAAGGAATGCACTTTTTAAACAAAACAATTGAATCCCTTATTGAATAGTTCCACATTTATCATCAGAGGAGTACATTGTAACATCCTCAAGCAAATGGAACTGTTGAATATTTCAAGAAGGTACTGGAGAATGCACTGACAAAGGTATGTGAATGGTGCGGTGGAAGCATTTAACAAATTATTAGAGCATGCGTTAACAAAGGTATGTAACATGAGCCGCGAGGACTATGATTTAAAGATTCCAACAAATCATGATGATTGGGATTTGAAGATTCCAACGATACTTTGGGCATATCGCACAACTTGCAAACAATTTACTGGCCAGCCCCCATTCAAGCTCGTTTATGGGAAGGAATCCCTAATGCCGATGGAGTATATCATCCCAATGCTATGCATCGCAGCAGCCATAGGAATGAGTGACAACAGAGCACTGGAAGAACGACTGGCACAGTTGGTGCAGCTTGATGAAGACTGGTTCATCGCAAGATTTAATCAGAAGGTAGAAAAGGATCAACAGAAGGCTTGGCATGATTTCCATGTCAAAACAAAGCATTTTCATCGTGGATATATGGTTCTGTTATACCACAGTAAGTTTGCAAAGAACCCAGGTAAGTTACAGATGCATTGGTTAGGTCCCTACATAATAAATTTTGTCACTGATGGAGGTGCGGTGCAGCTACAAAGTTTAGATGGGATATTGTTTCCAAAGCTAGTAAATGGGAATCGGTTGAAACCCTCTCGCCATGATTAGGAGCATAGCATTTGAGACACAGGTCAGGAAAAAAAAAGCAATTATGACCAAAAGTGGGAGACATGGCTAGTCGGGTTTCTCCTTGATGCTTCGCACGTTTAGCATGCAGGAGTCAAATCCGAGCATGATTCCTGCGGATAAGAATCACTTGAAGATGAAGGAGGAAAATGATGACACACTTGAGGACAGAATTTGATGGCTATGGGAAATATTTTGCGAATGATTCGATAAGAAGGCGTCTAGGATACAAGGAGCAAGCATAAATACAGGCGAAGAGGATGAAGAGAGTCAGTCAATTGTATGAAGAGCGTCAGTAAGTTGAATGAAGAGAGTTAGTAAGTTGCATGATAAATTCCAAGGAAGTTGTGGAAAAAGAAAGTGAGATAGTCGCGATGGTGCATTTTGTCTCCAACGGAAGCACCCAAGGTGCACTAAGGGAAAGAACGATGAGTGTTCATGGGAAACCAGGAGATGTAGAGGAACCAGGTCTCAATAAAAACAAAGAAGAGGTCTTACGCAAGATGTTCAAGCAAGTTTTGAGTGTTAGAAGAGAAGTGGTCCCCCCGACCGCAGAAGTACCAAGAGAAAAGGCATGCCCACACCAACGAAAAATGATCAAATGTGTGAAACAGATGTGCCGGACTGATATGCCTGTTCCACAATTGTGTGCTCTCGAGGAAATTTTGTCCAGTTGCAAGCGAGGGTCAAAGGTCATGGACGACCATGAAGGAATAGATGATGAAGGTTCCAAGAGATTGGAGGATATGTTTGAGAAGTACATGACAGTGACAAAGAGATTGGAGGATGAGTTTGAGAAGTACATGACAGCAATCCCTGGATGGAAAGAACAGCCTCAAAAGTATAGTACAATGAAGGACGAGAACAGTTCCAGCATGTTATCCCTAAAGTTGAACCTAGACTACGGGATTCAAGCTTAAGGAAATCTTGGTTCGAAAATGTAAAAATCAAATGAAATCAAACTAAAAAGCCAAGCTGGTATCAAACCAGGAAAGTTGCAAAAGTATCATATGATTTACAAAAAATCAAACTGGTATATATCAATGAATATTAAATTAAATCTGTTTTGCACATATCACACAATCCATACTGTATTATAAGGGTATTTACAATCTTTACAAGCAAACATGATTCTCTTAAAAGGATAGGCTGGTATGAATTCAGAGTTACAGGACATCCAAATAAATACTGCATAACATGAAGTGTACAAAGTTCAATATATAGGTACTATGATCCTAAATCATGAAGTGAAATTGTCAATGTTCATAAAAATAAAAGATAACTGTCTTATCATGATAAGAATTACTGTAATGGAATATATATGACCATATACATAACAAATTTATCAGATAGACAATTCATATAAGACAAGGGCAAATCATCATCATGTTTATTCAAAAATAGAACCTGTTACTGAAGCTGCAAACTGTTCATGTTACACAGATGTGTTCACAATTGACCATGCATTCCTCCCAAAACTGCCAACCTCTATATTCTAACCCAGCCTTTCTTTTTATACACAAATCCTCTATCTAGCAATTAACCATAGATCCTAAATTTCTGGATCGAGCTTCCTTCAAAAGTGGGAAGTTAATCCTTTACAAAATTTTAGGATACAAGTGTCATACAGATGTTAAATATAACAACATAAGTTCAAAAAACAACTAACTTTTAAACACCTAAAGGCTTCTAGAAGCCTCAGCTAAGGCAGCTAAGTCACTAAGCACCTGTGAACGCTTTTGAAGCCTCGCCAATTCAACATCCTTATCACTTTCCTTGTTCTGGGCTTTGAGCTCCTCCAGCTGTCTTTGGATGCCTCGCTTCTCCTTGAGGATATTCTTAGAAATCTTCAGTAATTTTTGGTACTCTGCTTCCTTACTCTCCATGTCTTCTCGTAATCTTTTGTTTGCCACCATTAATTTCTCATTAATGTCCTGCAGGTATATTGTTTGTTCTTTATAAGTTTGAAGAGATCGTTTACATTGACCAAGTTCTGAGGAAATATCCAAATCCTCATCTCTCATGCAGCCTCTTTCTTCAGTCAGATTTCTTGATACTGAACCTTCTTCAAAATTACTTTGTTTATTTGTACAAAACCTTTCTGGTGTGGAACCTGCTACACCCTGCATGTCTATAAACTGTTCCATCTCCTCATCATACTTGTCCTCTGCTGTGTGTACTAGTCCTTCGCTTGCAGCATCTTCAATAATTACAACTTCTTTATCGTCTTCCATAACTGTTCTTTCTTCCAACTGCATTTTCTCACTGAGTCTGGTTCTTGGTCTTCCTTCCCTGAATAACTGTTTACAACTCTTCTTTTTTGAAGCAATGCTTTTAATCATATCACTAAGCTTTTCTGGATTTTCTTGTGTGCAGGGTGTTTCAGGGCTCAAATTATAGTTTACAGCATCATTTCCTCTATTTTTAACCTCTTGAACTATTTCTGTAGGATTCGCTGTCTACTGGTTAGCATCCTCGATCATCTTCTTGCCTTTCTCCTTAGGATTATCACTAAACCCTAGCTCTATCAGCAGAGAACCCCATGTTCTTTCTTCTTTTTGCAGCTGGGTCAGAATCAACAATTTAATCAGCCCCTGGTGATAAACCGAGCGAGCTGTATGCGCTGGATGGCCTCGAATCTTGGCAACCATTTTCTGAAGACTCTTAAACAAGTAAAATGGAAGATTCAACTGTGTACTACCATGAATATGCATTAAAAGTTTCAAATGGCACTTTAAAACCCTATCATATCTTCCATCACAAGTAATATAATTCTGAATTACCTCCAATGGCACTCTCCATTCTGGTTTCATTTTACTAACATGAACTCCATTTTTCCAGTCAAGCTTTTCACTTCCCAGGATCAAAAACTCACTGAAGTATTCTTTGAAATCCTTTTGCTTAAACCATTTTTCACCTTCTGCAGGAACACTGATAGCTTCAGCAATAAAATCTTCATTGATTCTCACGGTTAAGGTGTGTAGCTGAACCCTGTCATTATCATAATTTTCAATAAAAGCCATTGTCAATTGTGAATGGTATCCCTGCAATTTATCACAAAAACTAAACCATCCCGACCTCTGAATCAACTTTGCAGTCCTTGGGAACTGTTTAATCCAATCTGTATTGTTCGGTTCCAATCTACAAATGAAACCTCCCTGCTTTTTCTTCACAACCTTCTCTGAATCCTCTTCGATTTCAGTTACATTTGACATTATAAGCCCTAAACTGACTTCAACTGAGTTGAATGAGCCAATAATGCTTCTATATTTCGGCTAAAAACACTAATATTCTGCTGCACATAACCCTGTTAAGCATTCGATTCAGCAAAAATCTTCGCCCAACACTGTTCTGAACAAGACATTTGTTATGTAGCGGTGTGCTTTAAGAATGGCGATGTTGAAGCCGCGTGCTCTGCTATCCCAGGACGCACAAATATATTTGATTTCTAAGTTTGCAAGCGCTAGGGTTCAAACACAAACCCAAAATTTGCAGAACCTTTACCTAACCCTGCTAATGATCAGATGGCAATGAACAATGAACCCAGCCATTATACGAACATCGCTCTTCAGCAAAATAATGAAAACACTTTGATGGAACATGTGCATTGGGCTATTCTTTTTATGATGGCCATACTTATTCATTATATGAACAGTTCTGACTTTGACATGACAACACGTGTATTCCTTTATAATTGCCACCATACCATATGATTCATTATTTGATGGTCCGGGATGTAAAAACCATATAGGATATCGAATTCTTATAACATAATTTCATATTCCATGAAATAAATCATAAACCACTTAATAAAATGTCATATGGCCATTTTGACATAAAAAGAAATCAATCTGCTGCAGGCTCACAAAATGCTGCCAGTTTAGAAAAATGCCACCAGTCTGTAAGATTGCATCCTGTAACACATACCTTTTTGCACATGCATGGGCTCGTAATTGATGAATAAAAACTTTGATGATTTTAGGTAACTCAGGAAACCTAATAGTAAAAAGCAAATGTGAAATATGAACAAAGTAAAATTAAAAACAATCAAATCAAATCATAAAAAGAAGGAACAACCCTAGAGATAACACAGCAGATCCAGCCAAGGTGGCTCAAGGGCGAGCCACAAGTTTTTGTTGGGGGCCTGTTGGCACGGGGTTAGTCTGCATGATGTTCAGAAGCTGATAGTAGTAAAGAAGGACCATCCACGGAAGAAAGGACCATTTGCGAAGAACACGAAAGTGCAAGATTCGTTTAGTTTGTTAGAAAGGGTCATTTGGACCATTTTGTAACCGCCATATTTGGCTATAAATAAGAATATGAATGTAAGCCTAAAGGTATGATTGGATCGGATCCTAGAAGGAGATCTTAAGTGATTGATAGATGTGCGGATGAACTCTATAATGTTTTGATATGTTTTTGGCAGTTTTGTATGGATCCGCAATAAGGTGTTCTGAACTATTTCTGTGAAGCTTATACCGTAGGTGTTGATGAGTTAATGCATGAAGATGTTTGGATATGTTCTTTTGTCTCTATTTATGTCGAATAGTGAATATTGCGTTATGATTTCTGTTGGATTTTCTATAACGTTTCATTGATGTGATATCTAGTATTACCCTGTTGATGTGAATGTCAGTTCTGTATTGAAAATGCAAATGGTGATTACATGGTTAATGTGCGAATGATGAATGTATGAATTCATGCCAAAGTGAATATCTGGTTTCTGATGTGATAGAGTTAGAATAGATGCATATCCTTTCCCCACTGCAGAAACTTGGTTCCTGCAGCCCCTATAACCATCTCGGGTGAGACTTCACTAGCTTTGTGGGTGTTGCTAGAAAGGGTAAAACCTTTCTAGGCCAGTGTTTAAGGATGTTTGGTTGGTGTTTGTTGACGATAGTGCGAAGTGAACCCCTATCGACAGAACTGTGTCAACAAGTTTGATTACCAGTGACTTTAGATAATTTCATCAGCCAGTCTAAGGCACGACCTCTAAAAGTCATTATTAACTCCACCAATTTGACGTTGTCATTATGTACTTATTTTACAATCCATACTACATTGCATAAAAACAAGTGTTGTTCTAGGTCTTCTAAAAAGTTCCCATTGAAAATAGGAAACTTCATGTCATCCCTAGCCATTCTAGGATTCTAGCGAGTTCGATGATTCACTACTAATGGACCACTACTTGGAACCTCCCACTAGGCGGGGTACTACTCGGATTATTGCCACTACTCTAACTAGATTGAAATAATTGCGAAGAATTATTATGTCTTACCTTGGTCTACAGGGATGTACATGGGGTCGTGGGTATTTGGTAGCCTCGGGTCTAGAAAGGTTCTACAGATCCTTCTTCTTCATTGGAAATGAGGTGATATTCGTCCTCCTCATCACTAGAATCCTTGTCGAGCTATGGTATTGGTTCGTAGTTTCTCCTTCCAATCACACTGCAACCCTTCTTTCCTGTCGCAGTTATCTGTTGAGATATCGTAACTTCTAAGAATATTATATTTGTACTTTATTATTTTGGAGATGTTTCATTCCTCCGTGAAGATCTTATTGTATATCCGGAGATGTTTATTCCTCCGTCGGATTGTGGTAACTTGGGTTATTAGACTTCCCTAGTGGGGGTCGGCCCTGTATGTGTTATGTGGGTCAAAGGGTTATTAGACCACCCTAGAGGGGTCGGCCCAGTCAGTTATAGTGGGGTATTTAACCCAGTAATTAAGTTGGGGCTGACATAGCTTATGTAAAAGTCAGTCGGGGAACAAGTATAAGTAGAGGAGGATGTTCCTCACTTATCTTACTCATTCATTCATTTGTGATTGGCGCACTTGTGTGAGAGACATATGCTATGGAGGAGGAGGAGCTCATGTATTTGGATTACATCTTTGTATTTTCTGATCATCTATATTGAGGAAGCTTTGCTGGGTTTTCTACCCCATGAGGGTTTCCCAGGATAAATTTGTGTCTCTTGTGTTTATGCTGTGCTTGTTGTTTCTTCAGTGATCTTGTATATGCTATTGTTGTGAAATGAAATGAAATGCTGATATTTTTTGTCTTTGCATATTGAATATTAACATGGTATCAGAGCTAACCTAAAGGAAGGCAATGTATGGCACTTACGACACTTGCTTCACTTGCGACAATTTGAAGGTTAGGGTTTTGTATAGCAAAAACCAGTCATCGTGGAAATTTCACTATAAATCCATTTTGGAGATTTTTCAGGATATGAAACCTTTACGGGTCGTAGATAACATCCACAGGTACCTTGTGTCCAAAGTACACCCTCATATTCATTGTACTTTGTGAGTTATGATCAGTACAAGTTAGGGTTTTTGCCTCTTCCGGATCTCAGTCATAATCAAGTGACCTAGGAAAAAAGGTCATAACTTGGGCTAGGGAGCTCCAAATGATATTTCGTAAAAAGTGACAGGTAATACACAGACTTTACTATCTCAAGAAATGTTTTTAGAGGCCAAAGTGGAACCAGTGACACGTGGCACACCGTACAAGTTCGCTTTCTTATTTTATCCCATAAACAAGTCACGTTACGACACTTGGCATAAATCTCTCTCACAAAATACAATTGAGGTCAGACCTGTTGGCATGGAAATATGACAGGTTGGGATATGACAAAAAACATTTTCAGACCCTATGGATCGAAAAGTTTGGAGTTACAGTAGAAACAATCAGGTAAATATTTCTGTCAAAACATAATTATTTTTGGAGCACCTTCATTCATGGCTTCCAGAATTTAGGGTTTCAGAGAAAGTTAGAATTTTTGGAATCGGAGTCCACGACTGAATGATACTCAGGAAAATCAAAATTTAGAGACCAGGATCGAATTTTTTGGTTGGGTAGAAGATCGGGCTTGATCAAACCCCAGTTCGGGATTTTGATTGGAAAGATGGAAAATTAGGGCCTCAACAAAAGTTGGAATTTTTGAGGTCTGTGACCATAGCTGGAAGCTCCTCAGAAAAATAATAGTTTAGAGCCTTGGATCGAACTTTTTGATTGCGCAGAAGCGTGGGCTTCATCGAACCCTAGTTCGAGATCCTGTCCAGAAGATCCAAATGTTTTGAAGGCAATTTTGAGGGGCCAAATTTTGGAGATTTCAAAATTGAAGTATGCTAGTTTGATCAGCTCAGCAAGACACATCCTTCCATACATTCAGAAGTGTGAAAGTCATAGCTTGAATTCTTAGGGTTTCTTTGACAAACCCTAATCGAGCCCCAGATCTAGTTTCAGGGGGAGTTGAGGCTAAGGCCTTACATAAGAAGACTACAAGAATTTCCTAACAGGTAAGACTTGAGGAAATACAGGTATGTCTTGAAATCTAATTCTTGATTAAGTTCATAATATGTTTGTCTTCATATTATTTAGGTTAGTACAATCTTGATTAATGATAGAATTGTCTTATCACCCTAGTAAAAGTATGAATGCATGATAGAAGATATTCATTGATTAGGGCTATATGATTGTACTAATGCACTGTGGTGTTGTATGAGGTTGATGTTGTCTGCAAACAAGATACAAGTACATCACGAAAGACAAATCAAGTTCCATGACCATGACGACATGAAGACAAAGACTCATCCATAATCTTTGATCACATAGAAGGTCTACTTATGAGGTATGTATGACTTTGTTCTATTATGCTTAACCTATGAGATATGCAGATTGTAGCACAGGATCTCTAAATCATTGAAGAGAACAAAGAAGATATTGTTTAGGTATACTAATCCAGGTATGTTTTCCTATATCAAGTTAGAATCTTACCTTATGTTAGGATCCCTTATATAAGTATACGTGGTATGATTGATTATGCTTATTCATAAAGTTAGAAATGTAAGTAATCAAGGGTTTATGCATATTATGTCTCTTATCTTGATTGATGATTTAACTAACCAGAAGAGTCCTATGATCAAATAAGAATATGCATGAGCAAAAGAAGACTTCCTTGAAACCTTGAATACTAATGTTTATTATCTATGATCATGACTATACATATTCAAGATTATTTAGAATTATAATGTTTTGATAATATTGAGATTATACTAATGAATGTATGTTTGTGTATGAGATCATGAGGATGACACTAGTGCACACTTGAGCATGCACAGTGGTACAAAATGAATAGAAGTTCAAAAGTCATATAGAAGATCAAGCGGGAGGCAACCACACAAACATAAAAGATAAGTATTTGAGTTGTTATTTGAAATAGTAAATGATATTGCTTGTAATAGTTGTATGCATATTTGTATTCCTAAATATATCATGCTGAGTGTAAACATTCATATAACATTGAATAGTATACTACTAATATGCATATGATTGGTAAGTTGGACAAACATTCCATTGTTGCTTTTCTAGAATGAAACCTCTTTGTTGACATGCCGAGAGTTGTGCACACTCTCGATAGTATGTTCTGGTAGAGATGGAAGGCATCTAGATAGCCACTGTATACATACAGGATATGGAAAAGTGTTGTGCCAAAGTATTGGTCAAGATAGTAGCATAACTATATAAATCATATATGTATGCATTATAGGTTATCATGTCAACATGATTTGATGATTATGAAGTATTACTAATCATGTACTTAATTTTGATTTGTAGGAAATATCATGACGAATGATGAACACTGAACAACTGATGGATGTTTAACAAAAGATTTACAAAATCAAACACACTATAGAAGGCTCGTGGCTAGAAGATTCTCTTAGAAAGAAGAAGAGAATCATGATGAGATGTTTGCTCCAAGTGGCTAGATAAGACCATTATCTTAATGATGTAATTGAAGAAGTGTGAATCAAGGATTCAATTGAAGAAAGCTCTGTTCGGGTACCCAGGATCGATAGTCAATTGATGAGCTTAATAATCACCATGGGTGATGTGGATCTCAACCTTTGCTACAAGTTTGAATATGGTTTCTATACACATATGACATGGATGCAAGAAGGAACTCACCACAGAGTTCGAATGATATTGAGGCTCATATCAGTAGACCCATCTGTTGAGAGATGGCACAGATAGATATGCAGAAGATCGCTCAATGCAGAGTGTGAATGATGTTCAGTCACAAAGGGAGAATTGATAGTTCTTGATAAGCTTCGGCTTTACCAAAAGTAAAGTTGATCCGTTATGAATGATGAACCTGTCATACTATTATTGTATGTGGATGATCTATTTTTACAAACAGATCATGAAAGGAAAGAAGAAGATGGCTGCAGAAATGAAAATGAAAGAACTCTTACTTCCTAGGTCTGGAAGTATGGCAAGGCTCAGAAGGAATCTTTCTCATCCCGGGAAAGTATGCTGTGGAAATATTGAAAAAAAATTATATGTTGGAATGTGAAGCCATGGCCACTCTCATGGGTTCCGACTTGAAGTTGTTAGCTAATGACTCATCAGAGTTAGTGGATGTAACTCTGTACAGACAGGTTACTGGGTCATTGATGTATCTGAAGTATACTAGGCCAGACATATGCTTTGTTGTGAAACATCTTGAGACAGTATCTAGTGGAACCTAGACGAGTTCACCTGATAGCTGCAAAGCATGTGATGAGGTACCTGAAGGGTACGGTAGACTTTGGTCTATATTATTTTGGAGATCATGACTTGAGATTGTATGGCTACTCAGATCCTGACTGGGTAGGAAGTGTATCAGACAGGAATAGCACATTGAGTGGATGTTATTGTCTTGGATTTTCCATGATCTTGTGGTTTAGCAGGAAGCAGTCTAGTGTGTATTTCAGCACAACCGAAGCAGAACATATATAGCTGCTTGCTCTGCTAGTTGTGAAGCAGTATGGCTTCGGAAACTATTATCAGGATTATTTGACTTAGAGATTGATCCCACTGTGATGTTGTGTGACAAACAGAGTTGTATAAAGATCGCAGAGAATCCAGTGTTCCATGATAAGTCAAAGCACATAGAGATCTGATATTTCTATATACGAGATATGGTGTAGAAAGGAACTATAAAGCTCGAATTTGTAGGCACTGATGAACAAGTTACTGATGTACTAACCAAACCTCTACCTCAAGTGAACAAGTTGCCGATGTACTAACCAAACCTCTACCTCAAGTAAAGTTTGAGTATTTCCAAGACAAGCTTGGTGTAGTTCAGAAGGACCCTCCTCGAAAGGGGGAGCGATGTAGACAATGATGATGAAATTTCCCGCATCGATGGAGAAGTCGATGATGAGGATACCTGTATCGATGATATGCTTACATGTATTGATGAGGATACCTATATTGATGATACCAATAGAGAGGTTGGTGGATGGTTCTTAGACAGGGTCTAAGTTAACAAGGGGATTGCATCATCCTTGAACACATGTTCTAAAAGGATCCGTACACATATGTCTCTGAGAATGAAGTCTTGAGTGGACAGGTGGGGATTGTATCTTCCCCAGAATTTGGTCCCAGAATTGATCCGTAGACAGATGTCTCCGAGAATGAAGTCCCAAGTGGACAAGTGGGGATTGTATCTTCCCCGGACTTTGGTACCAGAATTGATCCGTAGATAGATGTCTCCGAGAATGAATTCCTAAGTGGACAGGTGGGGATTGTATCTTCGCTGAACTTGAGTCCCAGAACTGATCCATAAACAAATGTCTTCGAGAATGAAGTCCCGAGTGGACAGGTGGGGATTGTATATTCCCCGAAATTTGGTCCCAGAATTGATCCGTAGACAGATGTCTCCAAGAATTGAAGAGAGGACTACATAGTCTGTGAACAGTTGGTTCAAAAGGTATGTGATAGGAATGAATCGTCTCTGGACCTCAGTTCAAAAGGTATGTGAGAGGACTGCATCATCCATGAATAGCTGGTTCAAAAGGTACGTGATAGGACTGCATCGTCCCTAGACCTCGGTTAAAAAGGTACGTGAGAGACCTGCTTCATCTGTGAACAGTTGGTTCAAAAGGTACGTGATAGGATTGCATCGTCCGTGAACAGTTGGTTCAAAAGGTACGTGAGAGGACTGCATCATTCGTGAATAGTTGGTTCAAAAGGTACGTGATAGGACTTCATCGTCCATGAGCCTTTGGTTCAAAATGTATGCAATGTGATTGCATCGTCCCTAGACATGAAACTTGTCTTAAAGTGATAAGGAATGATCCTCCTGGAAGTTGATCGGGATTGCATTGTCCCTATACATGAGACTTGTCTTAAAGTGATAAGGAATGATCCTCCTGGAATTTGATCGGGATTGCATCGTCCCTAGACATGAGACTTGTCTTAAAGAGATAAGGATTGATCATCCTGGAACTTGATCTGGATTGTATCATCCATGGACCTATGTCCTAAAAAGAGCGGGATTGATCATCCTGTAATTGGATCGTGTGTATTGCAGAGTATGCTATGATGATGATCTATATGATGTAGATCGAGATGATGATCCAGATGTTGTAGATCAAGATGATGATCCAAATGCTGTAGATCGAGATGATGATCCAGATGTTGTAGATCGAGATGATTCCAAATGTTGTAGATAGAGATGATGATCCAGATGCTATAGATCGAGATGATGATCCAGATGCTGTAGATCGAGATGATGATCCAAATGCTGTAGATCGAGATGATGTGATGACGATGCTGATGATTGTATGATGACGATGTTGATGATTGTATGATGACAATGCTGATGAATGTGTGACGACGATACTGTTGATCGTGAGGATCTAGATGATGATATTGCCATAGCTGTTCAAGTGCTGTGGAAGATTTGGTACTGAAGATATTGATGTTCCAATATTGAAGATCTTGAATATATTCCAGTAACTGGTTGAGTTACTGATGATGTTGAGAAAGCTTCCAATTTATAGATGTATCATGTATGATGTAGTCGATGACTCCTTGCTCCTGCGGATGTTGTTATAATATCCTTCTCATTAAGGGGGAGTGTTGAGATATTGTAACCTCTAAGAATATTATATTTGTACTTTGTTATTCTGGAGATGTTTCATTCCTCCGTGAATATCTTATTGTATATCCGGAGATGTTTATTCCTCCGTCAAATTGTGGTAACTTGGGTTATTAGACTTCCCTAGTGGGGGTCGGCCCTGTATGTGTTATGTGGGTCAAAGGGTTATTAGACCACCCTAGAGGAGTCGGCCCAGTCAGTTATAGTGGGGTGTTTAACCGAGTAATTAAGTTGGGGCCGACCTAGCTTGTGTAAAAGTCAGTTGGGGAACAAGTATAAGTAGAGGAGGATGTTCCTCACTTATCTTACTCATTCATTCACTTGTGAGTGGCACACTTGTGTGAGAGAGGTATGCTATGGAGGAGGAGGAGCTCATGTCTTTGGTTTACATCTGTGTATTTGCTGATCATCTATATTGAGGAAGCTTTGGTGGGTTTTCTACCCCATGAGGGTTTCCCAGGATAAATTTGTGTCTCTTGTGTTTATGCTGTGCTTGTTGTTTCTTCAGTGATCCTGTATATGCTATTGTTGTGAAATGAAATGCAATGCTGATATTTTATGTCTGAGCATATTGAATCTTAACATTATCCTCCTCTTGTTCGACCGAAACCGTCCCCCACTCCATAGAAATACACACTCTTCGTCCAGTTCTCTCCCCTCACCTCTTATTATATCAACTCATTCCTCATTGGTATAGACATTCCTCCATACATTACCCATGTCCACCATGCAAAATCACTCTACTCATCAGATTCCATTCACATCACACACTTTTCACAAAGTAGATTCTTGATCAACAATTTCAAAGATTTGAGGTACTTATTGCATAGACCTTCAGAGAAATCACATTCTACTGCACTATATGACTTGATAGTGTCAACAATGAATTTGGTAACGTACCCCTCCAGGACATTTTCCATCCAGTAATCTACTGCACGCGAAATTTTGTTTTTCACACCTTTCAATCGCTTAATAAACACTTGTGTGCAACTCCTGGGTTCGCCTCCTTGGAAATTTTTCTTCTACTCATTCAATATTGCTAACCATTCATACAGTATCACAGTAAAAATATACTTATCTAACCAACCTTCCTTGTCCAACCAAGGATGCTCATTCTTCTCCCTTGCAAATTCCTCCAACTACACATCTACCCAATCCTGGATCTCGAGTTTAGTCAAATGCCACAACATTCCCCTTCACAAAAATCCTGATCCCAACAACAGAACCATTTTTTGGCGCACTTTTGAGTCAATTTTAAGTACATAACTATATAATATTAACATATTTTCTCATTCTTTGAATTTTACTACCAACAATACTTATTTGAGAGAGATGTATTTTTCTTTTGGTGTGGATAAGTTCTTGAGTAGGTGGAATTTGCTAAAAATTGGAGAATTGAGGTTGGCATGCATGCTCTTCTCATGAGGGGAATCCTTACTTATTAAATATCAAGGTACCTCAACATCTACATTTGATGACATGATAAAAGTTGATAGGTTAGCAATCCGACCCAAAACCTTCTCCCGGTTGGTAGGATCCTCTATTTGTGATTGACAAGACTATGTTACCCTTATCAGTTCAATGCCAAGGAATGAATTGCTCAAGTTCCATAGCCATGGTCATCAAACTCAACAATTGGTTTTGATACTTTGTTGAGTAAGGGATAGGATATGAATGGAACATAGGACATTTTATTTAGATAAGATCTTCTCTTGGCTAACATGATTCTCTACTACCCAAGTATAACCAAACTAACCCAAAATTAGGAATGCAATGCAATTTTAGTGTATAAATCCCTTGTTTCCAACTATTTTATTTACTAAGGTGGTGTTATCTCTCTTCTCATGTCAAGAACTGAAATAAATTGCATGGAAACATAATTATAAAAGTCAAGTGGGTTTTCCAATATTCTGCATGCTAGTCATTGGATAGACTGAGAATGAGGCATCCCATATGTTTTAAATAAAATGAGAAAATACCTTTTTGAAATCAAACCCTAGCAATTGTCCAATCCCTTCTAATTAAAAATCATCTCACATATAAAAATAATCTTGAAATCACATCCTCCAATAAGATATTCATCCACATTTTTGTGACAAGATGAAAAGGAACATTAGGAATTAAAAGGTATTTGAGCAAGTGGATACAATCTGTTGGTTGTGGAGCTTGATCTCCCAGACTCAGAGATATCATTTTTCAGTCGTGTTTGTACCCCAGATTTATATGATATGCAAAAGGACTGTACACTCACCCCAGCGGGGGTGCCCCCGAAGGAAATTTTTGGGGTTGTTTTACGGGCCCATGGTTTTGGGTAACCCGTGGTATTTTCCAATGGTATTCCCCTTTATAAGAAAGACATTTTAATATGGCTAGGGTTAATGTATTAGGTATTATGCATTGTAAATATCTCTGAGATCATGAAAGAGAGACTGTGAGACAGTGAAGAGGAAGTGCAGCGGATGTGCTGCAGGTTGTATCCCTTCATTTTTTGGATGGTATAATAATAAGGACTAGCAATTTCAGTGTGGATGTAGCCCATCTTGGGTGAACCACGATATATTGGTGTCTCTCGTGTAATGTGTTTGTGTAATTTGTATTCGCATCTTGTTTATTTTTATTGCTCTGTGATCCTGTTTTTCTAACAATTGGTATTAGAGCCAAAGGTCTATTTGACATATAAACCCGCAGGAAACGAAGGTTTCTGGTTTGAGTGGGAGCAATGGCAGAAGAAGGAAAGTTTAAGGTCGAGAAAATTAATAGCTAAAACTACTAGTTATGGAAGATGTAAATGGAGGACTATCTGTACCAGAAGGATCTATTCCTACCATTGGGAGGAAGAGAAAAGCAGCTGTTGACTATGAAGGATGAAGAATGAGAGGTTCTTGACAAAAAAGCACTAGGAACAATACGGTTGTCCTTGGCTTCGTCGGTGGCTTTCAATATCTCAAAAGAAAAGACAACGGAGGGTTTAATGAGCGCATTAGGTAAGTTGTATGAAAAACCCTTTGCCTCCAACAAGGTATTTCTAATGAAGCATTTATTTAATATGAAGATGTCTGAAGGTGGATCTGTTGCTGATCATTTAAATGAATTTAATACGATTACAAATCAGCTAAGTTTTGTAAGTGTGAGATTTGATGATGAGGTTAGGGATCTTCTAATCTTGTGTTCATTGCCAGAAAGCTAGAATAACTTGGTCATGGCTATAAGTACTCTGTCTCTGGTTCAAACACCTTGAAATTTGATGATGTTATTGGTGTTATTCTTAGTGAGGAAATGCGAAGAAAAAGCACAGGTGAGATATCAGGTAATGCATTGGCCATGGAGAACAGGGGAAGACAAAGGGATAAAGGAAAGAGCCAAGGTAATCATGGCAAGAATAAAATGGGCAGATCCAAGTCCAAACTGGGAAATATAGAGTGTTGGAAATGTGGAAAGAAAGAACATTTGAAGAAAGACTACAATCTCTAAAGAAGAAAGGAGATGGACAGTAGGAAACTACCCAGGAAGCAAATGTAGCAGGTGATGTGTTACAAGATGCTTTTATTCTTGCATTAGATAATACTAGTGATTATTGGGTAGTAGATTCAGGGGTTTCATGTCATGCTACACCCCATAGGAAATATTTTCATGATTATGTTCCAAGCGATTTTGGACATGTCTTATTGGGTGATGATGAACCAATTGTTGGAATGGGTAAGGTATGGATAAAATTTAAGAATGGAACTGAATGGTTGTTGAAAGATGTAAGGCATATTCCTGCTATGAAAATAAATCTGATCTCAACAGGGAAGTTGGGAGATGGAGACTGTCTATCTACATTTGGAGAAACATGGTGGAATATCACTAAAGGATCAATGGTGATAGCAAAAGGAGACAAGGTAGGTACGTTGTATTTATGTCCTCGTAATACTGACCATTCTATCTCTTCAGCTTCCACAGGAACAGATACAACATTGTGGCATCATAGGCTTGGCCACATGAGTGAGAAGGGGATGCATATTTTCCACTCAAGGAAGCTGCCAGATTTGAAGCAGGTAAGTTTGGAATTCTTTAAGAACTATGTTTATGGAAAACAAAAGAGAGTCAGATTTCTTAGGGTTGGGAAACAAAAGAAGAATGAGAAGTTAGATCTTGTGCATACAGATGTATGGGGACCGGCTCAGGTACAATCTCTTGGTAGCTCTCATTATTATGTTACATTTATTGATGATGCAACTAGAAAAACTTGGGTTTATTGCATTATACATAAATCCAATGTGTTTTCTACTTTTAAGAAGTGGAAAGCTTTGGTTGAGAATGAGATAGGAAAAAGGTTGAAGTGTCTCAAATCTGATAATGGAGGTGAGTACTGCGGCAAGGAGTTTGATAGTTACTGTTCATACCATGGGATTCGTAGAGAAAGGATAGTCCCAAGAATAGCACAAGAAAATGTTATGTCAGAAAGGATGAATAGAATGATCATGGAGCATGCAAGATGTATGAGATTGCATGCAGGGTTTCCCTTACAGTTTTGGGTAGATGCTGTGAATACTGTTGTTTATTCAATAAACAGAGGGCCTTCAAGTGATTTAGATGGTGGTATTCCAGAGGAGGCATGGATAGGTAAAAAGGTAAACTACTCATTCCTGAGAACTTTTGGTTGTGAATCATTTGTCCATATTGATAAAGAAAATAGAACAAAGCTTGAAGCTAAATCCAAGAAATGTACCTTTATTAGATATGAGGTTGATGATTTTGGTTATCGCTTATGGGATTATGAAAATAACAAAATCATTAGGAGTAGAGATGTGAAATTCATTGAAAAGGCCATGTATAAAGATCAGTTGCAGGGAAAGAAATGGAAAAAGGAAAACACAGAGTACAGAGTACTTAATGAAATTAAAGAAGATGAAGTTCCAAAGGTGCCAGAAAATCAAGAACAACAACAAGTACTTGAAACTCCTACAAGTGTAAGAAGATCTACCAAGTTAAGTAGACTCCCTAAACGATACTCTCCTTCAATGTATTATTTATTGATGACTGATTCTCGTGAACCAGAATGTTATGAAGAATAAATGTAGGTGGAAACTAGGAAGAAGTGGGAGCAAGGCATGACTGAGGAGATGGACTAATTGGTAGGAAACCATACTTGGGATTTGGTTCAATTTCCTACTGGTAAAAGAGCATTGCATAACAAATGGGTTTACAGGTTGAAGGAAGAAGAAGGAGGAAACAAGCGGTACAAGCCCAGACTTGTTGTAAAGGGGTTTGCATAGAAGAAATGTATAGATTTTGATGAAATAGTTTCTCCTATTGTTAAGATGACTTCAATTATGACTATTTTAAGTCTAATGGCGGTAGACAATTTTCATCTTGAATAATTAGATCTAAAAACATCTTTTCTCCATGGGGATTTGGAGGAAGAGATATATATGCAGCAGCCATAATGGTATGAGGTCAAAGGGAAGGAGGATTTTGTATGGGGGTTGAAGAAGAGCTTGTATGGCTTGAAGCAAGCTCCAAGGCAGTGACATTTAAAATTTGACAGGTTTATGACAGAACAAGGTTATAGTAGATGTCATTCTGACCATTGTGTTTATTTCAAGAGGCTAGACAATGAAATATATATTATCTTGTTATTGTATGTGGATGACTTGCTTGTTGTAGGGTCTAACATGCAGGATATAAATGTACTCAAAAGGAAGCTAGCTAATTCATTTGCGATGAAGGATTTGGGTGTTGCAAAGCAAATCCTTGGTATGAGAATAACAAGAGACGGGAAAAATCGCAAATTGACATTGTCTCAGATTGAGTAAATACAAAAGGTGTTGGAGAGGTCCAAAATGCAGAATGAAAAACCAATTAGTACACCTTTGGCCATGCATTTCAAGCTAAGTAAGGAAATGTGTCCCAAGACACAGGAAGAGATAGATTACATGTCCAAGATTCCCTATTCATCAGTAGTTGGCAGCTTGATGTATGCCATGGTGTGCACAAGACAAGATATTGCACATACAGTGGGATTTTTGAGCAGATATATGAACAATCCAGGTAAAGAACATTAAAAGGAAGTATAGTGGATTCTGAGGTATTTGAGAGGTACTACCACTCATGAACTATGTTTTGGAGGTTCAGACACTGTTCTACAGGGATATGTTGATGTAGATATGGCAGGTGATAAGGATAGCAAGAGGAGCACCACAGAGTATGTGTTTATTGTAGGTGGAACAACAGTAAGTTGGATTTCGAAACTGCAAAAGGTTGTTGCACTTTCAATAACAGAAACAGAGTATGTTGTTGTTACAAAGGCTAGTAAAGAGATGATTTGGTTGCAGGGGTTTATGGAGGAATTGGGTAAGAAGCAGAAGGATAGCAGGTTGTATAGTGACAACCAGAGTTCCATTCATCTTGCAAATAACTTAGCATTCCATTCCAGGAATAAACATATACAGCTCAAGTACCATTTCATACACTATGTTCTGGAAGATGAATTGTTGAAGCTAGAAAAGATACATACTAGCCAGAATCCAGTAGACATGTTCACAAAGGTAGTGACCAGAGAGAAACTGAGTTCCTGCTCGGTTTCAGTTGGCCTTCTAGCGTGAAGGTGAAGATGAGAAATTTTCCAAGTCCAAGGTCTAGCAAGTGCAGCAGTGGTGGAGATGTTGTGATCAGTCTCCAAGTGGGATATTGTTGGTTGTGGAGCCTCATCTCCTAGATTCAGAGATATTATTTTTCAACCGTGTTTGTACCCCAACTTTATATGATATGCAAAAGGACTGTACACTCACCCTAGAGGGGGGGGGGTGTGGGGGGGAGAATCCTCGCCCCACTGGTGTTTGGGGGCCAGCTCCCCCGAGAAAGGGGGTTCAGGGGAGAAGATCCTGAAGGAAATTTTTGGGGTTGTTTTACAGGCCCATGGTTTTGGGTAACTCGTGGGATTTTCCCATCGTATTCCCCTTTATAAGAAATACATTGTAATATGTCTAGGGTTAATGTATTAGGTATTATGCATTGTAAAGATCTTTGAGATCGTGAAAGAGAGATTGTGAGATAGTGAAGAGGAAGTGCAACGGATGTGCTGCAGGTTGTATCCCTTCATTTGTTGGATGGTATAATAATAAGGACTAGCAATTTCAGTGTGGACGTAGCCCATCTTGGGAGAACGACGATATATTGGTGTCTCTCTTGTAATGTGTTTGTGTAATTTGTATTCGCATCTTGTTTATTGTTGTTGCTCTGCGATCCTGTTTTTCCAACAACAATCTACAAGAATCATAGCACATGTTGTAACATTTTTCTGAAACTTGGTTCATCTATTCGCTATTTTAGTGCATCCTTTATCCTCTATTTGAATTAGGAGGTGCATATCCTTGTAGATTTTTTGTTTCCCATAAAGAGAAAGTGCTATGACCTACTATTATTGACAATTATGTAGGAGGTTGGGAGACAACCCACATACCCAAGAACCATTGGAGTTCTTATTGGGCTCATTATCTCAACTTCTATTTAGCATATCGCAATACAATTGACTATGAGAATCATGCAAAGCATCAAGGAATGATATTTATGTTGAGGCAATCCAATTATAGAAATCCATACTCAAGATTTTTGGTATAGAAATCATTGAAAAAGTTGGGACCTAGATTTGTGGTGCTCCCATTCTATGTTTCAAATCTTGATCACCCCTATACAAATTAACTATAAAATAAAAACCCTACATACTAACCTAGCTTCAAAACATGCCCATAGTCTAGAATCATATTTCAAAGCTTTGTGTAATAAGGAAAATTCTTAATAGAATATAAATGTTGATGTATGCATGGTAAAGAAATCCCTTACTTGGTAAGAGGCACACAACCAACATCTTACAACCATAACCTTTCTTTGACTAGCACTTGAAGGTTTTCATATGTAAGTACTTTTACCATTCAGGTACAAGGATTTAATTGTGATATTACGAGTTTAGAACCCCTTTTCAAATAAGACCTTTTAAGACAAATTATTTTTGAGTTGATGTTGAGTCATGTGACTCTAGCTCATCAATAATGTTATTCTCTAGATGTTATTATTTGGTGTTGAGATGGTTATTCTGAAGCACCAAATGTGAAAAGACCAAAAGTGATTTTGAATTGATGTTGAGTTGAAGAAACTTTGTAGCATCAAATTATATGAATAAAAGTATTATCTCACTTTATATTCCAAACTTCTTGAGTAGAGAGAGGGGGTGGGGTTATAGAGGGAGTGGGGGTTAGGGAGAGAGAGGGAGGAGGAAAGAGGGGGGTTTGGGTGGAGAGGAAGAGAAAAGGGGATTGGAGAGACCAATAGATGAGATATGGGGGGTGGGGAGAGTGTGGGGGAGAGAGAGAGGGGTTAGGGTTTAGGGTAAGAAAGAGGGGGGTTAGGGAGAAAGGGGGAGAGAGGGGGGATGTGAGAGAAAGATGGAGAGAGGGGGGGTTATATAGATAGTAAGAGTTGGGTAGGGAGAAATGATATATACAACTATTAAAACACTATAGATAATAGCGTGTGCATTCTAGTAGCATCTGCGCAGTAATAACTCGCACTCCCTATTAACGTGCACGTGCTATTAATGCATGTGCTCCATTGTCACACACACTCTAACTATGTGCACACACTAACTACATGCATGTGCTAACTATGAACACATGCTAAATATTCACACACACTCCTGAATTTTTTTTTTTTTACGCGCTTGCCTTTTTCTATCTCTGTGGAAAATGAGTTGGAAGGTATGGGTTTATGTTCAGAATGTCAAACCTTATGGATTGGACTGTATTATAAAAAAAAATCATAATATTCTATAACTTCATGTTTTTTACCTTAGTTCTATATATGCTCCACTTGTCCACTGCTAATGAAACTACACACACTTATAGAACTTTGTGTGTAGATCCCACACACACACACACACACACACACACACACACATATATACTTTTAATAAATATGATATTTTTTTCTTTTTCTTTTTCATTTTTATTTGCACTCATGTCAGATTTATATAAAAGATAATTCATGTATTTTGGCTATAAATTTTGTCTAACTCACCTATTTCAGAAACATAAAAGATCCTTCACAAGTATACAGGAAGACCTATGCACTAAAAGAAATTGATTGATTATGTTGAGACCGTGATAGTAGGGCCTAATGCCGAACCTTGTAATTTTAAGACTTCACTAACTTCCTTAATTTAAAAAACAATTATAAAATTTGTAATTTTAAGACTTCACTAACTTCCTTAATTTAAAAAAAAATTATAAAATTAACTTTGAAAACTAAATGGAAAAATATTGTTGCACAAGTACCATTTGTTATCTACCACTCTACATAATTTTTTTCATAAAATTTGACAATTTACATACGAGACCCGGGGCCTTAGGTGACAATATGCATTTTGTTTTAGAGAAAAATAACATACCAATCTTAGAATAATGTCATTTTTGGGGGGTTATAGCTAATTTCCATAAATAAAATTTATATATTCTAGAAGGTGATCCGATTGTCTACGTTTAATCTTTTTGCACCATATTATAAAAACATGCGTAGGTATGTCTAATAATTCATTTTAATGATTGAACTTATGTTTTTCCATAAGTCGGTTGCAACTAAGGCAACATAAGTGGGTATCATTACCATGCACCAGCCCATATTTGCAAGTAGAAAAGAAAGTAAAAAGGAAAGAAAAGTTTAAAAGAATCTTTAAAAAAATCAATCCCTAGAGAGACTAGGACTTGGATTGAGGATGACTGTGGAAAACTAGAACTGAGAGTTTTCTACAAATCTACGGGTTGGGTGAATGGGAGAAGGCCCCATAGCAGTTTCATATTATCTTATAATTCTAGAACATATAAGTATCTAAACTAAGTCTTTTTTGTACCTAAATATTTTTCTATGATTCTAGTAAAAGTTGAAATGCATCCCTTGTATTATTAAATGTGCATTTTATGAGTTTGAGCTTAACTGTTGGATTGGGTAGTAGAATCTAGTAGAATTGTATTGGATTAGTTAATTGTTGTAATGGATGCGTTGGGTATCCAATCTAGTACAAAGAGTTGTTGATTATGATTATTAAGATTGATAATGATAATTAGTTACAACTATTATACTTTGTTTTACTTATTAAGCCTAGCTGTGACATTGTGCCGCAAAATGTAGTATTGTGAGAAGTAAAAAAAACAATGGAATAATAATAATGTAAATTATTAGATACAACTATTACTAGATTGATTGAGCAAGCATGAATATAAATGTAATAATAGAAAGCCATCTTCTAGATCTATGATATGTATGTTGCATTGTAAAAGGATGAAGTTGTAATTTTATGATATCTATATCTATGCTATCTAAGATCCATCTCAAATCCGGATCTATCAAGCACCGAGAAGGATCCAATTTCTTGAGGTGTAATTTTTTTTGTTTTATCTTAAATATTTTACACCTTAAGAAAAAAATTACCCCTCAAGAAATTGGATCCCTCTCTTTTAATTTTTTAATTTTTATAAGTTATGAGCCGACATGGAAATGTAAAGTGACAAACGTGACAAATGTGACAAACGTTACAACATCACCCCCATACTGGGTTGTAACGTAACCTGACAAACGTGACAAACATTACAATATCTCCCCCATACTGGGTTGTAACGTAACGTGACAAACGTGACAAATGTGACATGTGACATCAGTTACAGGATCTTCCCCATACTATTACTTTTTACATTTTATTACTTTTGAAAATGTTACATGTGACATCCATTACAGGATCTCCCCCATACTGGGTTGTAAGCACCTCGTTTACACTAGGTGCAACAACTAAAATAAAAAAAAATAAAGATCTAGCCTAAGATCTGCATACCTAAGTTTCCCAACCTACTCACTTTTTTTAAGGAGGGTAAACTGGTTGACCTCCTCGATCAGCGTTAGACCGGATGATATAGGGTTGGGTTTTGTCCTCCATGAACACAAGTATTGCTGGTGGATTAGGACCCACCAAAGAAACCCAGACTAAGAAAATAAAAATAAAAATTCTTGACATGTAATTTCTACCTAGATGCAGAGTTAAGAACGATGTTCAACTAACTATATAATTTTTACAGTAGATTGGGACCCTGTGTAAGCCTGTAATAGTCAATGTTTCGGGCTAGATAGCAAAACTCATCATCAGGGATATAATATCTAGCTCAAAATGTCGACTATAACAAGCTTATACAGGGTTCCAATCTGCTGCAAATATGTCGACCTTTGAGAAAATGAATTAAAACTGTGTGGAATAGAGTAAAGACTGATGCTTGTCCTAGATATACAACCTCCCTTGTTGGGAAACATGGTCATTTACCAAATCTTATATAGTCTAGTTAACAGTCCATAAATTTTATTAAAAGTTCATGTACAAGTATTATTACATAACATATAAAAGTAAAATGCTCCCTTCTAAGCTAATCTATCCGGTTAACTGTAGAGGGCCTGTACAAGCCCAGATCTTGACTTGAGTATTTAGTAGTTTGTCGAGGAGTCCTAGACCCACGACCAGATCCTCGGCAAAGTGAACATTAACCTGCATATAGACGTATCATCAATTTGGAGGATAGAATCCTCTAAAACATATAATACCATATACGACTCGTTGTTAAAATAAATCACTTACATGTGTTGCCCAAGGGCTGCCAATCTGAGAACACTTGCATGCAACATGCAAATCTAATTTAGTATCATATATTAAAATACAAGAAAGTATTTATGTGATAAAAGCATCGAGTACAGCATACAGGTAACAATGTCTCGTCAAAATTATACATGATAGATCGACAATAATTTAACCACATACATCTAAGTTTCAGCTAATAATGCTTATCTGCAACGTCTATGAATGAGTCCTATCGATCTGCTTAGACATCTTAATCAGATCTAATGAGGAATTTGTTAGAGAATAATGGAGTATGTTGTTCCTGAGATTGCTAGGATAGATTTATTTAGAGTATGAGTGATTCTAGATTGGTTTTTATCTATCTAAATCTGTTAAAGTTTCTCATTCATTATATAATTGTATTCATAGTAGTATAATTTAACTACAAATATGGATAAAATAAGTAACTTAAAAATCCAATACACGGAAGTAGACTTCTTATATGAATAATAATTTTTTTGAAATATAGGGATATATCATAAATGTACATTTAAAATCATTGTTTTATTTCTAGACATGTTATTACAATCAAAATTATTATTTAAAAACAAAAATATAAAATCTCAATGTAGTGGGAATAGAGAGTGTGAGAGATAACAACTAGTTAGTAATAATTATTTTTATAAGAAAGTATGAAATTGAATGTTATTTATATTTTATACTAATTAAATAATTAAAATGTGGTATTTCAAAATTAATTTTTTAAAATTCAATTTTCCAATATATTTTTGTGTACCTACACCGAGACGAATTCAAATTGTTCCGAAATTTTCATACATGAAAAACCAATATATATTTACTAATATGAAGTGTGAGTATTTTGTGTAACTAACTCTGTGCCTTCTCTCTGTGCCTTCTTTCATTTCTAAGTTGGTATATATTCCTTGGCTGGGCTTAGCTCCCTCACGGGAGTGCCAAGGAATATGATCAATTTATGAAAGAGTTGTCTAAGAGATCGACGATTTCGCCGGGGCCATCGTCAGTTAAAGTCCTCTTCCATACTTTATAATAGTTTTAGAATATTGGAGTTGTCTTAATTCATAACAGGTCAACATTTTGCGAACATCTGTCTGGAACATACCATACTTTAGAATAGTTTTAGAATATTGCGGTTGTCTTAATTCACAACATACCATACTTTAGAATAGTTTTAGAATATTGCGGTTGTCTTAATTCACAACAGGTCGCAAAATACCGGTGATTTCTGATTGCTTGCAATTTTGATAGTGGGATAGGCATCCACACTCGTCCCATTAATGCATCCACACTCGTCCCATTAATGCAGCAAAGAAATAATTCAAATTTATATATATATATGAAAAAATAGAAATATTTTCATAAAAGTTATCAAAATAATTTAATTTTTTTAATATATATATAAAATTTAATTTAATTTATCTATATATAATTTTTTAAAGTACATAATATATAATAATGTATGTGTTATCCAAAACATTTTTATTAGATGAAATTGTATATACAATGTCTTTCAATACAATTAATACTTGGAAAAGTATTATATTAAAGAAAAGGTAAAACATTCTTCCATATAATCAAAATATGACCTTATGGAAATGTTCTTGGAGTACATCTCCCTTGCAAACAACGAACCCATTCAATTCTCATCTCCTCATCTACCGTTTCATTGCAATCATCTTATAAACTTGATCTTACCCAGGAAGTTGGAAGTTGCTAGCACACAAGTTCTGGTGCTTGATTATTATGTAATGGCTTTGCATGGTATACTATGGTTTTTTAGAAGATATTCATAATCACAATATGTGATTCATACAAGATTTTGAGATGTTCTTTAGAGATATTGTGGATAATGAGGGAAAGTATGTTTTCATGCATGCATTGATAGATGTTATTATTATAAATTATCTTAATTATATATTAATGAGATTGAAAAAAGTGCATTGATAGATGTTATTATTATAAGTTATCTTAATTACATATTAATGAGATTGAAAAAAACAAATAGGTTGTTATGTTTGTTTTTCGTAAGTAAGAGAGATTTTATATTATATGTGAAAAAGAGTGAATACAATTAGGCATAAGCAAGCCGAACCTGTGTAGCTGTTCATCATAACCCAGCTCGTAAGCCTTACCAAAGAGAAATACTGAGAAACTATCCTTCTGCTCATAACCGGGCATGTACGTCTTACCAAAACTGGAAACTGAACACCTAATCTACCAAGCGGGACCAAACTTCCATTGAAAATCATGAAAAAAACATAATAGCACCAGACTCTCTTGCTCCCTATCAAGCTAAACAAAATGTAACATAACCCTAAACAACGCTTAGCTGAGAACAATAAAAAGGAAAAGAGACCCGAAATTACAGAAGGATGTAAAGCAGATTCTGGAAACGGCTCGAGGGAGGGGCAACATGAGCCGGAGTAGGAGCTTTAGACAGCCGAAGTTCCATAGCCTGCAGAAGGAAGTCCATATTCCTATTCATAGCTTTAGAATCCTCGAGGAGTTGCTTACCATGATCTTTTTGCACATCATTTTCATGTTGCTCCATCTGATCCTAGAGTGCATAACCAACAAGGTTCTTCATCACCCAGTACAGAGCCACAGTATGCTCATACATGTTGAATCATCCCGCGGTATTCAGGATGGGTCCATGACCCAATTCTCGATCTTCCGGCTCTCTCCATGCAAGGTCTCCCTATCTATATTCTACCAAAGTTGCTGCTCAATGCTCTGAATCTCCTCCTGGATTACCGAGGGAAAATCCAGATCGAAGATCCTAGCCTCCCAGAGGGCACGCTGATGGGAACGGGATAATTTCCCTCCCTCACTCATCTAGTTATCTTCTCTTTTACGACGCAGAGCGCACCCATATCGGGCACTCTGCCCATCCTCCCTACTCTTGTCCCCCATAACTCCCGCACTCTGGGTTTTTCCTTTCTCCATAAGCAAAAAAACACCAGGACAATGCATGCAATAACCACTCTTTTGGGTACGTCCAGGGCTACCACCTTTCCAATTATAAAGAAGATCACCACCCCATAACATAATTAACCTAGTACTCTCCATTGAATTTAAAACATGCCGCACAGGGTCTTGGAAATGGCTCCCACACAAACAGCCAAAATTCCTGCTATCCTCCTTCATGGTCATGGTACTATCCCAATGCTTAGACAAGACTTGAACCAATACGTAGAATAAATGAAAATACCTCCCTCCCAGCTTCCCCTTTGGGACAGGACTATAAGAAGGAAAGTGACGCCATCACATGTCATGGTGAGGCTCAGTCTGACGTCAGCTCGCCTATCCAGCACGATGACAGATGATGTATTGGGATAAGGTATCCTTACATCTATCCATGTCTTCTTAATCCAGTAGGCCTTCCCATGAAAGAGCGCATATGGACATGTGTTTATCACTCCCAAGGTTTGCTAACAAGTCTGTTAACTTATTACCTTTTTGTTTAACATGGGCGAAGGTAAAGCCTAATCCAAGGTGGAAGACCATCGCCAAATTTTCAAGTTTCCCCTCCAACGCCAAGAGGTCGCCACCTTGGAGCTAGGTTTGTCATGGTGGATTTCAGATGCCATGTGGAGAATGAATTTTGAGTCCCCTTCGACAATGAGGGGGATCCAATTCTATGAGACCGCTAATTGGACGCCTTGAAGTAACCCTTCCAGCTCAACGAAATTATTCGTCTCAGTACTGAGATAGCCAATTTTGTAACCAAACAGATCTATGTTGACACATCAACTATCGACAGGGTTTCACTTCGCACTGTCGTCAACAAACCATCAACAGAACTCCCTTATGCACCGGCCTAGAAAGGTTTTACCCTTTCCAGCAAAACTCGCAGAGCGAGTGAAGTCTCACCCAAGATGAATAAGGGGGCTGCAGGAACCATGTTTCCGTAGTGGATTTGAGGACATGCATCAAAAACACATTGCACTTGTAGAAACCAGAGATTATACCTTTCACATTATGCTAACAATTCATCTTTCGCAGACTCAATACATAATGGAAATTCGCATTAACATGATTAAACTACTCATTCGCATGAACATAAATTACCCAGTCACAGAATATTAAATATTTCGTAAACATTTGTATTCACCATCTAGGAGAAGCAAAGACAAAAGATAGAACCATAGTCGAACATCTTCATGCATTCATTAAAACCTGCGGAATGACCTTCGTAGAACAGTCAATACATCATAATGCGGATAAAAAATAGATCAAAGATTAAAATTGGATAAAAAATGGATAAAGATTAAAATTGGACCAAAATCGATGCCCTTAGGCTTATAATCATACTCTTATTTATACAATACTAAGTGGTTACAAAATGGTCCACTTGACCCATTTCTAACAAACTATCTAAACTTGTGCTTCCTTATTCTCTGCGAATGACCCTTTCTTCCGTGAATGGTCCTTCTTCACACTATTGGCTTCCGCACTTTTTGCAGACTAATCCTGTGTCAAAAGGCCCCCAACACAAACTTGTGGCTCGCCCTCGAGCCACTTTAGCTGGACACCTCTGGTGCTAGTTTCCTCCGTCGCTATGGTAAACCTCTGAAGCTATTCTTGACGTCTGGAGCTCGTTGTCATGTACTTCTCGAACTCATCCTCCAGTTTCTTGAAACCTTGATCATCTACCTCGAACTCATCCTCCTATCTCTTGAAACCTTGATCATCTACCTCTTTTGTGCTTGCTCGTGCGCTTCAGGCTTGCTGGGACATGGGGAAAAGTTCATCGACATTGCCAAATTGTGAAACAGGCCAACTGCTCTCGCACATCTGTTTCACACATTTGACCGTCAGCTACTGGAGCCAACGGGCCTCCTCCCGTGGTGTTCTGGTGGTCGGGGAGACCACAATTCTTCTAACTACTACCACACTCTTAGACATCTCGAGTGATACCTCATCTCTGTTCCTCCCAAATGTTTGCGCTGCTTCCTTCGCTGGTTTTTCATGCATGGTTGTCATTCTTGCTCTTAGCGCACTTGGAGTGCTCCCGCTTGAAATGAATTACACCATTGCAACTATCTCACTTCCCTTTTCCATAGCTTCCTTGGGATTTCTCACTCAACCTCCTAACTATCTACCTCTAACTCACTGACTCGCATCATACAACTCCCTGGTTCTCCTCGTCGGACTGCCAGTGCTCCGATTTGCGTTCTTCAATCCCTACGCTAGTATTTATGCTTGCTTCTTCACACTTGATCATCATTTGCAAAATCTTATCCCCAACCATCCGAATCTATCATCATACTTCTTCGTAGTCTTCCAGTGATGTTGATCCTGCTCGGATTTGACTCCCGCGTGCCAAACGTGCGAGGCATCGACAAGCGTCCTGGATGGCCATCCTTTCCGCATGCTCTCCATTCTTTGTCATTATTGTTTTCTTTTTCCATCGCGTTATTTGATTAGCGGCACGGCCAGCTCCACTATATCGGGGTGTCACACCTGGTTTTTGTTTTCGCACTTCTTGTAGTTGTCGTCGATCCTTTCCGACTTCTCTAGTTTTTCGTCATGTACTTCCTGAACTCATCTATTATTGGTTCTATAATCTCTGCGTCCCGCGGTCTTTCAATCTCAGCCGTCACCCGCTCCTTATACCTTGGATTCAATCGGTAGGGCCACTGCTTGAATGGATTCGCATCTGCTTTCAGGGAAATCTTCAGTTCACCTAAGTCCTCGAAAATTCCTTTCATCTTTGAGAATTTCGTTGGGAACAAATCTTGAAACCCATGCAGCAGATCAGTCATCTTCGCAATGGTTGAGTCATCCCAATAATCAGCAATACTTGCAAACTCTGGGTTCTCCTCCGACCCAATGTTTACTTTCTTGATCTTCAATGGTTGCTAGAACTTGTCGGAAGGTACTTCTGGTTCCTCAACACTATGGATTCCTTCATACTCCGGCACATATATAGCCCTCGGATCATCCTCATCATTCGACTCTCCCGTGATATTGTAGCATTCCATTAACATTTATGGTGTCGCAGTCCATTGAAGACCCAACTATTGCTCTGTCGGGACTGCTTCAAATACTTTATCCTGAATCACTTGTAATGCACTATGGATGAAGGGGTTCTCGTCTGAGAAACTGAACGTTTGGCTAAAGCCAACTGTTAACTGTTCCTAAGATATTGTTCTGTGTCACAATTCTACTACGACATACCAATTTCGTGGTACTTCATCCAGCGTATGAATAAACGCATGGACCCACTCCGATTTTGCTCGTAGTCCCCATTTGATTTCTCACTCAACCAAATGCACCTTCGGGTCACCTCTTCCATCAAACTTCCTCTCTCTATATCCTTCTGCATCGCCAAACCTAACTGTCATTAGGTGGCAACATAGTGGCCAGGTAGTTATGGTGGACCTGTGCACTGCTAGAAGTTCTTTAGAAAGATCCATGTACACACAGATCCGGGCCTAGGCAGTGTATCGTATGGCTTTGGTTTCCTTAGAAATATTAACAAAGGACCCTAGGTTATTCCCAATATCCTCTAGGATTTCTAAGTCCCAATATTCACTTGGGAGGGACTAGATTCGGATCGAAACCAGCGCAACCCGCATATCCTCTTTCTCAGGGAAGAAATTTTCCTTCCATGGTCGCAGGAAGAGACCATCCGAGTAAAATAAATAAGGACCTCCATCTAATACTCGATTTATGTCCTCCAAATTTAGGAATGCGATGGTGAAGAAACCTTTTGAGCCCAGTTGTATATCATAGTGCCCTTTTGGTTTCCAAGTTGAGTTGATCCGCCACATTAGGGATTTTCCCGAGGGAAGCACACCCATAAATTTTCCAATCAGAGCATGATCTAGCATATATTGAATATTTCCCCTTAGCTTACTAGATTTGATTTTCATGGATGGGATCGATGTCGATTTAGGGATGCATTGACCCTTCTTCCTACCAAAAACCGAGCCTTCAGATCCAGCATCTTGGGAGCTATTTCCCTTTCCACCCATTCCTTCAAGAAAGAGCGAGATCCCCCCAACCCGGAATCCTTCAAGAGGGTTTTCAGGGTGAGTGGGTTTCCTCCCCCCATAGTAGTATCCATGGTCACTGTCAGTCCTTCCTCCTTCAGAGATCACTGAAAACCATAGCTTTGCTCCCTCACCTGCATCCTTAGTGTTCTATAACATTCTCAATGTAAACTAGTGTCACTCTACATATGGAGTGTTACTGCAGATAGATTGTTATGTTAATGATGTGTATTAAGAATGATTTACATGTTTATTCATTTTATTTTAAATTATGTTGATTAATTCAATTATAATTTTATCATAAATATTAAAATATTAAAATAACATAATTAATAGAGCTCATGTTAAGTGCCATGAACAAGTTTTGTGTTATTTGTATATTCTTTTTTTTATTTATAATTGTTTATTTCAAATTTGGAATAATGCCCATAAAATCAATTTAGATAGTACACTTGCCTCATCCTCCTACAATCTAGAAAAAACATACTTGCTACTTCACCTCAAATTCTAAAATATAAACACCTATCAATGTAAAAATCATAGGCCATATTGAATTTCACATGAAGTGTGGTGCCCTTCATCAATAAGCGATAATGAATTTGAATGATAGAAAAGTTTAAATCACAGTAGAAGGACGTTTGTCGTCCTCTCCAAAGAAAAGAGAAGAAAATCTTTTGAATTTTCTCTAGAATTCCTTTTGGAACCCAGGCAAGTGAAATACAGTATACATGGATGGCTTCGAGGACTGACTTAACTCGGACCAATCTTCCAACCCTTGAAATCCATCATAAGTTCCAGGTCTTGAGCCTCTTTTTAATTTTAGAAATAAACCATGACCAATCCTCTTTACTATATTTGTTGGGTTTCAAATGAAAGCCCAGAGTTCTTATGTGATTGATGATGCATTGTGCTGCTAATGTTGATCGCCAGGAATGGTGCGATTGTGTGCCAAAGAATAGACATTAAATCTTTGACAATGATGATGATGCAAGAGCCATCATTTATGTGTCAAAGGATGGACATGAACTTTTTGACTTTGGTAGGAATTCAAAGAATTGATTCTCATCATTTTCTTACATCTCTATTACTTGGAGATTTTCCTTCACCTTCTTTGCATAGAAAATTTCTTCAAGCTATTGCCCATTCTACACTTGGGAGCCTTCAACTTCAAAATTGACTTTGAATTTCACACCCTCATTGTTGTTGTCACTTTTAGTGCTTGTTATAACTACCACCTTGAAATCTAACTTATTTTCAATAGTGTCCTCGTGGACTTCTATTTCCTTTAATGCTACTACTTAACAATTTCAGTCTGAACTTGGTCCAAATACACGTTGGTTTATTCTTTCTTGCTTATCTCAACATAGGCACATTATTCATCTTTTGCTACCACCAATTCATCCACGTGCTCCTCATTTCCAACCTCAATATGGTTGATAGCTTCTTTGAATACATATTCATCTACAAGCAAGTTACAATAAAAAATGTTGGGTTCCCCAAGGTACCTCCTCCAATGGTTCACCCTCCTTAGGCGCACAAATAATGGTCTCAACATGCTCACCATCTCCTTAATTGACCTCCTTATCTATTGGTTGACTTGTCTTCACCTGTTATTTTCTCCATTTCAACATGAAAATATACCTTATCTAGTTGATAAGCTTCGTCAACTTGATACTCTTGAATTAATTTTTCCTTCACATTGTCCTCTTCACATTGTGCCTTTTTTATCGCACTTTCTTCCTTCTTGCCTCTTCTTTCCTAGCCTTCTCCAAGGGTGTAAATTGTTTGTTTAGTGAATACACTTTCTCTAGAAGGGCCTTGTCAACTTCAAATAAATGTGTTATGGATATTCCCTCATGATTTTTATTCCTTGGTTTAACTCAAAGGACTTCCTTCATGGCCTCTAGCTACCTATACAATTTCATCACTCCTTATTTGCAAGGTCCATATCCATTCCATATACAATTAGCCTTATTTGAGAGGTCCATATCCATATCCATGCTTTATAAGTCATTTATTAAAAATGATGTCATAAAAAACCATCAACATCTTGAATAATATCTCTAGAGTATCACTAAGTGGTTTAAATTAATTGTTAAAATATGTAGAAAACGATTAATCCCAATAATCCCACTATTGACCCCAATGACCCCAAAGTGCAAATGTATTTGAGGGTTAGTTTGGCATTATAACTAACCTATATGTGGAGAATGTTGTTATTATAAAAAACATTGTGTTATATTATTTATTTTAGATTTTAAATATTTTAAGTATTTATTGCTAGAAAATTATTAAATTGATATTAATTATTGAGAATAATAGTTTATTAAAATATAACGAATAAGTAAAGAGGGGATAATTTTATGACATTATAGCCCGCAAGGGTGTAGCTCAATTGGCGATTCGCTTGATATGAAGGAAATGTTGAAATGGAGGTCATGAGTTCAAATCACCCTGACTTACCTGTGCCCCATGCTTGCGGGCACATTATAACTACTTATATGCGGAGAGGAGTCGTAAATGTTAGCTTAATAGTTTTCAATTTATTGAATATTAAAATATAATGCTATTATACGAAATGAGTCAAAAGTTTTTTTTGGAGAGAAAAACTTAAGGAAATGTTTTTATATTAAAGGATTTGATCCTTTGGTAGTTTTCAATTTATTGAATATTAAAATATAATGCTCTTATACGAAATGAGTCAAAAAAAAATTTTGGAGAGAAAAACTTAAGGAAATGTTTTTATATTAAAGGATTTGATCCTTTGGTATGGAGAATGAAACCAAGAGTAACATAATTAAATGAAGGGCTAATGAAGAAAACTGTGTGCATAGTGGTGAAGAACCTAAACCATGAAGAGAACATGAAATTAGGATATGAGAGAGCTAAACCAAAAATAATGTGATGTGTGGCTACCTTAGATTAGGTAAAGAGACTACAAATTTGGGAATAGTGCCTAAACAAACATTTTAAAATGCTTATCAATGTAAAAATGATATTGAAAATTTGGTATAGAGTTGATTGTAAAATTCTTTATACAAAAAATTTATAATGTTAAAATATGGCGTATTGTAATATATAGAGTTGATTATGGATAAAAGATTTATAATGTTAAAATATAGCCTATTATAATATATATAGAGAGTAGATTATGGATAAAAGATTTATAATTTGTTAAAATATGGCGTATTATATAATATAGAGTTGATTATGGATGGATCTCTCTCTATGTAGAGAGAATTATTTGATTTTGAAACAAATAAATAAATGCTATTTAATTTAGTTGTATTTTATTATACACGAGTAAAAAAATAGATTAATAGTAGACAAAAATAGAAACACAACCCATTACAACATTCATATAACTTTTCAAAGGTTTTTTTTTTTAATTATTAAAACAATCCAATATTTTTATGATTGTATACCCTTCATATCACACTTATTAAATGATCAATAATATTTAGAAACCTTTTAAAAAAAATATTATTCATTTAATCAATTTACAAGGATATATGAAAAACATAACTATAGATCATATAGATCATCATTTAAATCATAATACCTTTAAATAATAAGGAAATTATAAAGAGATCCGCTTAAGAGGAATCCATTACTTTTGAAATAACGTTAAATTTGTACAATAGATTACTATATAGTTATGGATAATAACTATTTTGTTGGCATTCGTTATTTAAAACCGAATTAGGATTTCTTAAACAAATCCTTACTATTTTAAATACCCCAATCCCTAATCCAACGAGTTGGATAAATGAAATTGCATTATAGTTTGATTGGATTAGAAATTGAATGAAACGGAATCATGCCAATGTATTTATACATAAATCATTGACACAAATATACATGGAGTAAAATAAATTTTGATAAGGGAAAAACATGGTTATTCCTCCGGTATGATTCCGGTTGGTAATATATAAATCCCATCATAAAATACAGTTGACCCAAGTTAATCGCTGCAATATTAGGTCAACAACGATAAAAATTGGAATCCCTTTTCTACAAGGATGGCTAAAATTCAAAGATTTAAAATAACTAATTTCTAGGTACATTCACAGGCCGTTCAAAACATTTCGAAAAAAAACCCTTACATTCAGAATTCTGATAAATTTACTAACTGTTTATGATAAAAGACAACTAAAACATCACTACAATTGGATCGTGCCACTAGAAACCTGCAATGGATGGAACTCTTTCCTGCATTTCGAAGCATTACTCTAATGAAAATATACACCGCTATTATCATCATCTGCCTAAGATTAGAACAGGCAGCCAAGTCCTTCCGTTCGTTTGTTCAGGAGGGGGAGGAAATATGGGTATTTATTAGTCCAACCCAACCCAAGCCACCGGCTAAGAAGGGTTTTTAATCCCTTTCAAATGCAGAAAAGCATGTCTTGCGAGCGCACAGGAAGAAGGATGCAAGGGCATTGCATCCCATAATGAACGCTTTGGATAACAACACATTTCCAAAGATATCAGCTTCATTACATGCCAAAGCGGCATGGGATACCTTGACGACCAGTTACCACGGTGTTGGTAAGGTACAAACAGCTACACTCCAAAACCTAAGAAGAGATTTTGAAGATCTGAAGATGAAAGAATCAAACTCAGTAGATTCTTTCATGACCCAAGTCATGGGGATTGTAAATCAGCTAAATACCTATGGTGAAAAGATCAAATATCAAAGGGTGGTTGAAAGAGTTCTGAGATCCCTACCCCACAAATTTAATCCGAAAGTTGCAGTGATTGAAGAAGCAAAGGATCTGAGTACTCTCTCTATAGACGAGTTGACTGGATCTCTAGTTTCGTACGAATCCAGAATCAACAGGAAGGAAGAGTCCTCTATGGAGAATGCTTTCAAAGCACATGTCTCATTCTCAAAAGGTAGAGGAAGAGGCAGAGGCAAAGGAGGATCAAGAGGAAAAGGCAGAAGTGGCCGATGTAATGGCAATGAAGATCAAGATCACCATCATAACCATGAAGGCAGGAACTATGACAAAAAAAGGTCAGATAAATCTAATATTAAGTGTTATTATTGCAATAAATTTGGGCACTATGCTCATGAATGTAGAAAGAAAAAGTCTGATCATAATGCTAATGTGACTAATACCTCCGAGGATAAAGAAGATATGTTATTTCTCACATGTCATGCTGCACACGAAATCCCAAACGGACTTTGGCTTTTAGATAGTGGCTGCAATAACCATATGACAGGTGATAGAGGTCTAATTTCAGACCTAGATGGATTAGTGAGGACAGAGGTCAAGGTCGGCACAGATGAGGTAGTTCCAATTCTTGGCAAAGGGGTGGTCAACATCCTGACCAAACAAGGCCAACAAAAGACAATCACAAATGTATATTATGCTCCAGGATTGAAGCATAATCTGTTTAGCATTGGACAACTTATTGAAAAGAATTACAGACTTGTCTTTGATGGATCAGACTGTGAAATTTATGACAAACCCCCAAATAGACAGTTGATCATCAAGGTACAAGTGACTAGGAACAAGATGTATCGACTAGTCATGAATTGCAACAACAAGGTAACCTCTTCTACTCAAAAAGCCACTTGCATGTATGATTATTGGCTATGGCATTTTAGATATGGACATCTTCACTTTGGTGGTCTCAAGTTTTTGCAGCAAAAAGAGATGGTAAAAGGATTACCCCCTATGAAGGAGCCAGAAAGCAGTTATGAGTGTTACATCATTGCAAAGTAGCATAGGGATAGCTTTCCTAAAGGTATGTCTCAAAGAGCACATGCACCTCTAGAACTTATTCATATTGATCTGTGTGGACCAATACAAACTCAATCAATTGGTGGAAGCTATTATTTCCTTACATTTATTGATGATTTCATTAGAAAAACATGGGTGTATTTTCTTTGTCATAAGTCTAAAACTTTTGGCAAGTTCAAGGAATTTAGGGCTCTGGTTGAAAAACAGAGTGGTTATCAACTCAAAATATTGAGATCAGATGGAGGGGGAGAGTATGACTCAAAGGAATTTCATGATTACTGCAAAAATCATAGAATCAAGAGGCAATTCACTACAAGATATACACCTCAGCAGAATGCAAGAATAGAACCATCATGAATATGGCAAGGAGCATGCTGAAAGGAAGAAATTTGTCCTATGAATTTTGGGGAGACACAGTGGCTTGTGCTGTTCATGTGATGAACAGATCTCCCACCAAAATTGTGAAGAACAAAGTACCAGAGGAAGCATGGACAGGTATGAGTTGTAATATTTCTCATTTCGGAATATTTGGTTGTGTTGCTTATGCTCATGTTCCTAAACAACTAAGAAAAAAGCTAGACGACATGAGTGAGAAATGTATATTTCTAGGATATGGTGAACAAACTAAAGCCTACAAGCTATATAACCCTATTACAAAAAGGGTTATCCTCAGCAGAGATGTTTTGTTCAAGGAGGAAGAGTCATGGAATGGAACCATAGACAAGGGTGTGGGAGACGCAATACCCCAACCAAAATATGGAGAAGAAGAGGAGTTGATTGGACAACAGGGTCCAGTAGCATCTTCACCAATAGCAAATACTCCAAGAAGAACACCTAGAAACTCAGTTCGAGGTGAAGCATCAAGTCCGTAATCAGGTAATGAATTTGATCCTAGTAATAGAAAGACTAGAAGATTGGAAGATATTTATGATGAATTGGATGCAAATACCAATTATGTTTTTATTGCTAGTGAACCTATGTTTTGTGAAGAGGTTGCAAAACAAAAGCATTGGGTAAAAGCCATGGACAAAGAGATAGATTCCATTGAGAGAAATGATACATGGGATCTAGTTGACCTGCCAAATAATAAGAAACCCATTGGTGTGAAGTGGGTCTATAAGACCAAACTGAATGAAAAAGGTGAGATTGATAGGTACAAGGCAAGGTTAGTAGCAAAAGGTTTCTCGCAACAACTAGGAATTGATTTTGGAGAAACGTTTGCACCAGTGGCAAGATTGGACACAGTAAGAGCAGTGCTAGCAATTGCAGCCCAGAAAAAATGGAAAGTGTATCATATGGATGTCAAGTCGGCATTCTTGAATGGAATTCTTGAAGAAGAAATTTATGTGGAGTAGCCACATGGGTATGAAATAAAAGAACATGAATCGAAAGTTTACAAGTTGAAGAAAGCTCTATATGGGCTCAAGCAAGCTCCAAGAGCTTGGTATAATAGAATTGATTCTTATTTGATAAAAAATGGTTTTAGCAGAAGCAGCAACGAACCAACACTTTACACAAAGGTAAATCAACAAGGACGGATTTTGATAGTTTGTTTATATGTTGATGATATGAGTTTTACAGGTGACCTGCCAGTAGATGAGTTCAAGGAAGCTATGAAGAAAGAGTTCGAGATGACAGACCTTGGATTGATGAAGTTCTTTCTTGGCTTAGAAGTAGAATAGTCAGAAAAAAGTATATTTATCTCTCAAAATAAATATGCTAATGATGTTCTTAAGTGATTTAGAATGCATAATTGCAAAACAAAACCTACACCAATGGCAACAAGTACAAAGTTGAAAAAAGAAGATGACAGTCCCAATGTAGATCCAACACTATTTAAGAGACTTGTAGGAAGTCTCATGTATCTCACAGCTACGAGACTAGATATTATGTTTGTTGTAAGCTTGATTGCGAGGTTCATGGAGTCTCCCAAAGACTCACATTGGCAAGTTGGAAAAAGGATCTTACGATATGTTGCAGGGACTTCAAGCTATGGAATTTTATACTCAAGCACTGAGTATGATGTTTTGATAGGTTTCACTGACAGTGATTTTGCAGGAAGTTTGGATGATAGGAAGAGCACTTCCGGTCATGTTTTTCATCTTGGATTAGGTGTGATTTCATGGGCATCCAAGAAGCATCCCATTGTGACACTTTCATCAGCAGAAGCAGAGTATGTAGCAGCGACATCAGTAGCATGTCAAGCAGTCTGGTTATGTAGAGTTTTAGAAGGTCTTCAACATAAACAAGAAGGACCAACCACAGTCTATTGTGACAACAATTCATCAATCGCTCTATCCAAGAACCATGTTTTTCACCAGAAAAGTAAGCACATTGACACCATATATCACTTCCTAAGAGAACTTGTGAACAATGGTGAAGTTCGTGTTGAGCATTGTAAATCAATTGACCAATTGGCTGACATATTCACAAAGCCATTGGCAAAAGATATTTTCGAAACCCATAGAAATAATTTAGGCATTGTAAAAGCTGCAGTAGTCAGTAGTAGTAATTAAGAGGGAGTGTTAGAAATAGTAATTACTTTAGTTAACTTAGCTTTTACTTTAGTTACTACTTTGAAGTTCAGTTAATAAATGCAACAACATGCTTTGCATGCATGCAAAAGATAGGCTAGATTTTTTAGGGTTTACATAAGTGTTTAAATACACATTACCTTTTGGTTTGTATTACATCAGTTGATTTTTCGTTTATGAATAAAGATTGAAGAGCCCTAGCTCATTCTGCATTATCTTTTGTTTTATTTCTGCCTCCAACCTTCAGTGAGGGGAGAAGACTGAGACTCTAACTGCACAGGGTTCAGCTCCTCTTCCTCCAACGGGAGGCGTTCATAACTAGCATTCATAAAAGAAGCTATGATGATGATGACAGGACCAGCAGCCACAAGCATGCCCACAACGCTTCCTCCCACAACCTGTCCCTTCCCACCGGATAAATAAATCAGAATTCATAGAGCTATGGAGGGAAGTCTCCCTCCACCAACAAATTTCAAATTTCAAATTTACGATGGCGTGGTCATATATACAGTAGGCATGGAACCATATCATGGCATGGGGTATAGCACATTCAAGGCGTACCATCCAACATCGGTGGCCGCAGCCTGCTGAGTTGAGATCAAATCATATTGAATGGTACTGACATTGTTAGCCATCATCAACGGCTCCCAAGGAAGGAGGGACCGGTGCAGGGTGAACGGATAGCTGGAAGAGGACTTTAATGAACAATCGCGGGAGAAAGGATTTCCAAGCAAAATCGTCGATCCTTTAGACAACTCCATTTAGGAATACATCTTGTATTGAGACTATTCTCCTAGATACTGACGGATGGTCGAAAGCTAAGTATGAGACCGGTGGAGGAATGCCTATATGATGATTCATTATTTGACAAATCTATTGCGGAAGCCCCAATGAAGCGAGCCCAGCCGAGTCTGTCAATATTGTTGATCATTTTAATTACTTCATTCATGGTCAGAAGCGATTATGTGTTAAATGGGTCAAATGGAAAGCTTGAAGATGAGTTGAAGAAAGAGGGCAAACTGTAAGACTTCATAGCGACTATAAATCTTGATGAAGACTAGATAGACAATTCAAAATATTTATTATTGTTGTGTATTGTAAGAATCTCATTTTTCTATTAAAGGGCAGTGTTACAAAATAATGGTGAAATGCCAGTATGTTTATGTTTTTGCTGAGATTGTTAGAGGATAGATTTATTTAGAATACAAGTGATTCCAGATCCATTTCTATTGAAGTTGCTCATTCATTATATAATTGTATTTTCTTTGCAAGTAATATGAAGTGTGTGTTTTTTGTGACTTGCTTTGTGCATTCACTCTGTGAACTAATTCTTTCAATCCTAAGTGAATTATTAACTAAATATATAGATCCTCCGTGCCTAGGATGAATGTTTACATTGAAGGTATATATATATATATATGCATGTGTTTCATTACCAAAACATATATTAATGCACATGCATGTGGTTAGCCACTCAAAGCCATAGAGATCCAACGCAATGGACCAATGTCTGAGCCATATATGTAAACTCTGAGAAATGGAGGTATGATAGGTAGCTCGATCTCATAAAATGATCCACATATCCTCACGCATAGAATAAATGGAGATCTGAGAGGTAGATCGAGCTCATAAAATGAATTGAATGTAAGGTGTGATGTTTCCCTGCTCGATTGGGAAAAAATCAAGGCCTTGATAGTCAAAAGGAAAGGCATGGAGAGACCTTGTCAAGCTGAGAGTGCCATAATAGTCACCCTCTACCATGCAATAATAGCAGAAATTTAGTTTCCAATGCTAGCCTAATGGGGGCTAAAAGAGTAGTTACTAAATCGATGTGGAGAGGGATCAACTCAAATCCATCTTTTTTTAAATGTTGCAACTAATATAGTTAAATGATGAGAAGAGAGCTAGCTAAGTTGAATCTTGAATGTTCAGTCACAGCATTACTAGCACCTTGTCGAGCAAAGTAAATGCTTGACTAGGAAGATCTTGCAAATAAAATATTAGGTATACTTGGTAGCAGCCAAGTAAGTTCCCTATTAAGTGAAGGTAAGCACTCACCCAAAGAAATATTTATCAGTTCTTATTATCACATGTCTTAGAAGAAGATTTCTTTTTTGTTTTTAATAATGAGTGGTGTCTTACAAATCTAAATAGTCTTACATCTAAGAGACACATGAGGAAAAAACAAATTCAACAAACAATTGAAAGCAATTCGGGATATCATGAAGGATGGGAAGAAGGCCACTCTTCTTACAAAAATGATTTCAACTAGGAGGATGATGAGTCCCTATGTTTCCATCGTTTTAACTATCCTTTTTCATGCATCCTTTTATCTATGGTTTTCCACCATTTTAAGCATTTCCTCACCTAGATTGAGCAATAGCTGAAGACATACTCTTTCTCTCATAAGGTAACATTTATTTGATTTCCATCATGTCAGGATTTTCTTGTATTTTTCTCTTTAGTCGCCAATTAGAAAAGTGTTATAGGTTTCCATTGCTACATGTGACACATGAACCATAGATCTTACATATGCTACAGATGTACAAGTTCCATCTGTGACATCATTATATGCTATGGATCCATGAGTTCAATTGCCACCTATCGATTACTATATATCCATAATCCTCTAGTGTTGTAAATCTATTGTTACATAACCATGATCTATAATATGTAGAGGATTTGAAAGTTTCATAAGAACAGGGCAGTTATTTTGGATCTTTTGGATGCCACGAGGAACCTCCACATATCCCTACAGTTGAAGATTCCATTTTCATAGTTGTGACAAGAATTTTTTAGTTTTAATAATAATCCATAAATTCTATCTATTCTATTGGCTAGAACCCACTAGACTGTTAGACTATTATTACTACATTTAAAGAACAATGAACCTATTCATTACCCTATTTTAAGAAGGTTTGAGGATATTCTATTGTCAATCCCATGCAAATTAAATTTGATTTGTTAGGACTAAATGCCTATCAAAGATCACGTCCATCTCCAACAAAACATAGAAGAAGTGTATGCTTAATTTATGGTAGTGTGAACAATAAACTCGCATTGTCTTGAATCTTAGTTTTGTTGACTGTATGAGTGACTGTGATTTGCAGGTTGGTTGTTGTAGCTTAGGTTTCTAACTACTATAGTTTTTTCAATGCCTTGCTACATAGAAGAAGGGCCCACTTTTATGGGGACACGTGTTGTTACTATTTATTGTTTAATTAGTTTACAAGTAGTTGTACATTTCATTTATATTTCCATGAAGTTCCATTATTGCAATGCTTATTGTTGATGATTGCTATTGATCATTAGATATCAATGAGAATATTTTGTACTTCTCTAAATAAGCTATAGAGCATGTTTGTATTGATCATTACTTTTAGTTATCACTTTTTTCTTCATTGATATGTTTTATGCTTTCTTATTAATTCCATTTATTTATATCAATGTGTTATTATTATTTTTTTTAATTAGATTTGAATGTTCAGTTAGCTCATAATTTGGTAGAGATTAGTTGGTAAAGAGTTATTCAAACTAGCAAATATCTCACAAGTGTAAAAGCTCCATGTTGGTCAATTAAATATACTTATGATCTAAATATCTCATTAAGTAATAGGGCCCTCGCACAAAGTTGAGGGACCTTTTAGATGCAATCGTACATTTGCAAAATGCACTAAAGTTTAGTAAATTGAAAATGCGTGCACATTTCTTAGAACTAGGCATGGGTGGGCTCCGAGCCTACCATGTCAGTTAACACGTAGGTTAGGATTCAATAACGCGAGTGCATTATAGTGATACATAACGCGTGCGCATTATGTATCACTATAACGTGCGCGTGTTATGGTTAATATAACAAAAACCAACAAACTGTCCGCAGACCGCAGCCACTATTTATTCACAGAAAACCGAAACGCTCGAGCAATTAGAGCTTCCAAAGACGTCATGGAGAAGCGAAGGGAGGGAGAGTTGAAAGAGCAAGGAGGGCGATTTCATCTTGGAAGGAGGATTGGAAAGGTAGGCATCCAAACATTCATCCTTGCCTCATTTCCTCAATAAAAATATAAATTTTTATGTTTCCCTAAATTAAAAATCCATGTAAATGAAATTCCAAAACTAAAATTTTTTAAAATTGTTATTTAACATATGGAAATTCCTCCATCCTATCAATCCCCTTAATGAATTTTGCATCCACCTAACCAATACGGGATTTGAATCCCAACACCAACTTTTCTTCAATATTTTTTCCACATCTATTGCAAATTGGAAAAGAAAAACTATACACCATTTGGCCTGGAGGAGGAACTATGGACTATAACCTAGGCTTGGTTTCTAGACTTGACTCAACCAAACCCTATGTTTTTTTCCCAAACATTATTTTACCCTTAAAATGTCCAACCAATGCTTGTGAATCCAACCCAATGGAATGATGGATTTTACATCATACCCGAAACCTCAAGAGACTAGGTTCCCCTCCTTTGCAAACACACTACTTACTTTGTTGCTAAGATGAACTACCACATCTTTTTTTACCTCCTTCACCACCAAGACACTCAATCGATGGTTTTGGGTCTTCATACCTAGAAACTGATAAGAGATTTACTTCATGGAACAAGCGTAGATCAACCCTCACATTCAAAATCTTGCCCCTTCTTAATGACGCAGAGGACTTCACCACCAAATCTTCCTCATTATACACTAGATTCTGAGCAAGGAACGTGCCATGAACATGAAATGAATTAGATACAAAAGAGAAATTTTTGAAGGTAGAGGATGACGAATAACATCTTCCCCAATACCTCAGCTCTAGAAAGGTGTACATAAAGTGCTTTTAAGTCCCCCATTATCTCGATCCTTTATTAATAATTGAATTAGGAGCTCTCCACCATCGATCATTAATCGATTTACATGTAGTTGATCCTCACCTTCCACTTTGTTTTACATGTAGTTGTTATTATAGTATTTTGAGATTATATTTATGTTTGTAATGTATTCGTTCTTGCACAAAGTCTGTACATTTTTCATTTTGGGGAGATGTCATTATAGCGCATGTATATGTTTCTAAGGATTTGTTTTTTTATTTTTTGATTGCAGTGATGACCATGGATGTACATTCAGACATCCAAAGAGAAATTTAGAGGCTCAGAGAAATTCGAACCTCAATAACAATTGTTGATGATAGGCATCGTATGCTTGCATCCAATTTCCATGCAACGATAGAGACCTTTAGTAGACCTAATGGTGCACTGCAAGATATTGCTACATACAGAGAGAGAAAGAGCCAAGAATATGCTGATGGAATTAGCTACAAAGAAGTTAAGAAGTTGAAGATAAAAAACAACATATGTTTTCCCTTTTTAGAGATCCACGAATGGGTGGAATCCCGAATGTAAACAAAAGGCATATTTCTATTGAGTAGTGTACATATCAACCATTCATAGATAATTGGATGGATCGATGGTACATAGTGTTTTATGTACCACCACATAAAAACAGGGAAATGCCTCTATATTTTCTTAGAAAGATGTACGTAGAATTTGTTTTTGGGAAGCATGTTAATTATTTTGGTATCTTGGAGTACCAGGGTGTTGGGATGGGGATGCCTCAACAATGTCCCAATGTGAGGAACATAGATCCCAATATCCCAATAGCTCCACCTCGCAGGAAGCTACCCAGGCCAGATGTGTCGCCTACACATCAGTTGGTCCTAGAGATGCAAGATTCATTCCTACTATTGGCACAGGCGGTTTTTCTCCATAGCACGTATCTTCAAGGTACGTACAAGGAAGGACCATCAGAACCACCATCTATGGTTGGAGTAGATCCACCACCTCTCGGTGGGTTATATCCACCACCTTCCGATGGGGTAGATCCACCACTTTCCAGTGGTCGAGGAGCATCTAGTAGTGGCACTATACCTACACATCATGAGCACAGCTGAGATCCCCACCCATGCACAGTGTGAGACCATCCTTGCTTTGGTCCAGTCGAAATAGATGATACCTTTACTGGGTATTTGACACAGGTAAGTAAATGGTTAACAATTTAGTGTCATTTGTAAATTATTTTTCCTTACTATACACATATATAGATTGTTAATATTTTTAATGATTTTAAAAGTTGTAGTTGCTACAAGAAGGGCACAAGGGGAAAGACTTTCCCACTAAGGATGCAGAGGATAGTCCAAAGGCTCATGCACTAGCACTGTCCGATGTATAAGATGTTTTCATACCTTCAACGACAACAACTCACACTGAAGTAACTATTTCAACATGACATTATTTTAATACATGAGTAAAGGTTAACACTTTAGTGTCATTTGTAAATTATTTTTCCTTACTATACACATATATAGCTTGCTAATATTTTTAATGATTTTAAAACTTGTAGTTGCTACAAGAAGGGCATAAGGGGAAAGAGGCTCATGTAGCAGAACCTTCTGATGTACAAGATGTTTTCATACCTTCAGCGACAACAACTCATGCTGAGGTAACTATTTTAACATGACATTAATTTAATACATGTTAGTTTGTTATCACATGTTACTTAATTAATGATACATGATCTAATATTTACAATTTTCTAAAGTGTAGGTTGTAGATCCCCTTCAGAGGGAAATGATTTCATCTAGTGAGCTCCCCCCTAGTGGGAATACAAGCGATAGCGTGCCCATAGAGACACAATGGGTGGTAGAATGTTTCTTAGAATTGATTGAAGTATACAGTACATCAGTATGTATTTCATCATTGTCAGTTTATTAATACATGATATTTCATTAACCAGTGCATTTCTAACTACGTCAGTAATGGGTGATTGTAGCCACCAACTTCTATACTTAGTAAACAGTCAACAGCTGCCGCTCCTCGTAGTCCAAATGTGCAAAGGGGACAAGTGTATAAGAGATGCCACTCCTAGAAAGGGTGTGGATGTCCTCTATAGAAGACACACGGGAGATCCATCCACCCCTCACCTAACAAGAGTCATTGATGTTGCAGTTAATGTCGCATCTGTAATAGCCACAAGTCACAGAGAGGTAACTATTTCAACAATTACAATGCATAGTATTTAACCATGTTACTATATTGTTTATTAATGCATGTCTAACTATTTCCCCATTTCGTGATTGTAGCCATTAGTGGTAGCAGTGCCCGACCCCTCTGCTGTATCCATGGTTCTGACCAGGTCTCCTCTTGTGGTGAGATGTTCATTAATGACCAAGTCTTTTTATTCATATTACCCAAACATGTTGATCATTGTTGAATTGTTGAATTAATTGAGATATGATCTTTTATTTGTAGAGCACAACTATAGAGAGGCCTTCCATGAGCACACAGCAGACATCTATACCCCGAATGGATTTGGTGAGTGTTTGTCATAAATAATTTCACCATAAGTTAATTTTTTAAGTTTGTTAATGGTAGGGTATTAGTGCAATTATTTGATAAAAATAATGATATTTTTTTTGCAGACTCCTGAGATGCGGAACGATCCTAGGGAGATGGTCGATAGAGGAAAGCTGGGGAAAAAAAAGCAAAATATTGATTTTTGATGTTGCATAGTCCTGTATATATGTATTTTGACATACATGTACAGATTGTTGTACTTAGCGATACATGTACATTGACAAACCTTTTAAGGGCCCACTACTTTGCATATTTTGTATTACAAACATTCGACTATCAATGCATGATACAATATATTCCATATTTTCTTTTGAGTTTCCACTTGTGCTTGTGATGATTTATCTCTTCCACAAATTGATAAATTATGCTATTGAAATTTAAATAATTACATTTTAAGCAATATTTATTCTCTTACATTTATTGCATTGATCAAGTAACATCTCACCATTGTGTTATGAAAACATTATCCTAATGGAAAAAAACTAATAATATCTTTCAATAGTTCAATGAACTTAGTACATGCATGTTAATTTGATATCTAATTTAAAATTTTGGTTTTTTATAACTCCAAGGGTTCATACCCATTGATCACGATTATGGTTGCAAGGAAAAAACAAAAGTTAACAAAATAAGTCAAAATATGTTTGAATAACCGTTGTCATGTAAAACATGCTACGCATATCATCAATGTAATCCTATGGCATTTTCACAAACTAAGAGGAAGTCTATTAGATGCTACAAATTTCATCAATGCTACTATATTTCACCAAACGATACGTACATGCGCATCTCTAAAGTTCAGTTGAAGTGTGCCTACTCTAGCATGCTAAAAACAATGGCAATGTATCAAGTACAACGGCAATGAATTCATAACTAAAGTGTAATAAAATTCATTGGGCCTTCATGTACATATGGTCGAATATATGTAACAAATATACCCTAGTTTGTTCCAATATGCTAACCAATAGTTGGTCACGAATTCACTCTCATAAAATCGTTGAAGATATAAACCCTATCCTTACTAAACCCTAGTATGTAAGACCCTGGTTTGTGCTTTACCTCTTTCATATATCCATTTTCCACTTGTCATAATGCAAAAGTAATCATACAGAGTCCATGGAAAATGAAATACCTAACTAGTTTAATGATCTTCCTTGATAATGTTGTTTTGATGAAGGAAAATAAGATGTTCATGGTCCTATGTTTGTAAAAAGGATGGATTATCCTCATATGAAAATGTATTTAAAATTGAATGCACTTGATTGATAAAAACGATGATGTAATGGTTGTTCATTGTGATTTGGAAAGTATTCCCCCATAAATTGATGGAAAAGGTTTATGGTGACTTTGATATAACAAAGCTAGAAAGGATCAGAGCGATATCATCAATGAAACATCACCTCCATTTTTTATTTGGAACTTTGAATTCTTAAAAATGACATCAATTACTCAAAATGCAAATATAGTGGAACACTAAGGAGTTGTTAAATGATGTGGCACACTAAGGACATATAAATATACCAAGGGTGCAGTGTGGTATGTTTTATTGCCACTCTATGAAAGTTTAGTTCTAGAATCAAAATCAAAAAATTCCACAATTAACCCCCATGTGCAAAACTGCACACTCCCTTATTGAGAAAAACCTAGTTTCCAAAATTGACCTAAAAGTTGACACCTAGGCCATGGGACTAGAGTAGAGGGGCACCCCTAGCACTATCCCGATGTCTTGAATCCAATGGAGTCAATAGTTTTTCGATCCGAATCACTTTCTTCATTCTATGGCTCATTCCAACTCGCATCCCAGAGGCCTTCAGGGACACCAGTTGGATACCTATCGGGGGCATAGAATCTCAACCATGCAACAAAACCGGGTTTCGAGAATTCCCACAAGTATGTCTAGGAAGGTTCCAACTGGGAAAACTAGCCATAAGTCCTTGGTCGATGATTTTTAAAATTTGACCCCCATGTGCAAAAATTACACACTCTTGTACTGAGCAAAACCCTAGTTTCCAAAATGGACCTAAAAGATGACACCCGAGCCATGAGACTAGAGGAGAGGAGCATCCCTTGCACTATCCTGATATCCTGAATCCAACGGAGTTGACAATTTTTAGATTTGACCCATGGTATTCATTCTATGGCTCGTTCCATCTCTCATCCCAACCATGCAACAAAACCGGGTTCAGGGTGTTATTTTTTCATCATTTAATTCAATAGATTTAGGATCTTAACTGAAAGAATAACATGTACAACATATCAAGCATAAGAGACAAGAGACAAGACACACAAAACATTTCACTGGGGAAAAACAAGAAGGTGAAAAACCCCGCAACTTCCTCAAAGATAGAATAAGCACCAATACAAAGATCACAAAGATCAAACCCAAGAGATAGATGACTACAATAGCTATTCCTCCTCCACTAGTGTGCACTCCTCCTCTCTCTCACTGATGCGAAGTGAGTGAGTGAGTGAATGTGTCAAATGAGAGAGTCACACTCTCTATTTATAGTTTTACTTTCACTTGACCTTTACTCAACTAGGTCAGCCCCAACTTAACCACTTAACATAATGTTGATTGGGCCAACCCCACTAGGGTGGTCTAATAACCCTTTAACCCACATGACTCATACAGGGCCAGCCCCATCAAGGTGGTCTAATAACCCATCAATTATAAGTTACAACACTTACAATATAACTTGCGACACTTGCAAGTACAACTGGAGACACTTCTAATCGGAGGAATAATACATCTCCGTTGGGGATACAATAAAGTACAAATACAATATACAAGTGAATATCTTCCAAAGTTACAAATACATCAACACTCCCTCTTAACTAGGAAGGTATTCTCTTGACACAAGTCATCAATACATATAGGCACAAGTCTTCAATTCTGGAGCTGGATCATCGTCACTGGATCACGGAGCATCATCTCCACTGCTGTTGTACTTGTCATCTCAATCACTCGGCTATCTCTCAATTCTTCTCATTATTGGAAGTTCTATAGAGCCAACCCTTTTTCATGCTAGATGTAGGCCTAGCCTCCTGTAGGTCTTCATCATCTCTACGAGTGGGCCATCCTGTGGAATCCTCAGGACTAATTACGTGCATCAACAAAACCTCGAAAGAGTATCCCAGGATCCTTTATGTGCCAAAGCACGACCGGCAAGATCTCCCAAGGAGGTATTACATGTGACCACCAAAAAACCTTAAAAGAGTGTCCCAGGAACGTTTATGTGCATATCACTACTGGAAAGAACTCTAAAGAGCATCCTAGGATCATTTATGTGCCTAAGCACCCGACAAGATCTCCAGGATTGATTGTATGTGGTTTGGAAAAACCTCGAAAGAGCATCCCAGGACTGATTACGAGCACACAAATCAACCTATCAGATCTCCTAGGGTGCTATTACATGCCATAGAACAAAACCTCGAAAGAGAATTTTCCAGATCTCCCAGGGAGCTATTATATGCCATAGGAAAAACCTTGCAAGAGTATCTACAAATCTCCCAGGGTGCTATTATATGTCCTTCCAAGCAAAACCTCGAAAGAGCATTTTCCAGATGTCCCAGGGAGCTATTATATGCCATAGGAAAAACCTCACAAGAGTATCTGCAAATATCCCAGGGCATTATTATATGCTTATTGCACAACCTGTCCATGGCCAACTTGTAGCAAAACCTCGCAAGAGCATTTGAGCTCAGACTATCGGATCTCCTAGGGAGATATTATATGCTACCTATACAATCTATCCGCATCCAACCTGTAGCAAAACCTCACAAGAGCATCCGAGCTCAGACTATCAGATCTCCCAGGGAGCTATTACATGCTACCTGTATGATCTATCCACACCCCCAGAGTATCATCCTGATACTCATGATCATACTGATCATCAGCATACAGTACATCATCCTGATGCACATCATCATCACATGATCATCCTGATGATCATCACAACATCATCCTGATGCATATCATCATCCCATGATCATCCTGATCATCGTCACAACATCGTGCTGATGCATATCATCATCGCATGATCATCTTGATCATCATCACTACATCGTCCTGATGCATATAATCATCGCATGATCATCCTAATCATCGTCACAACATTGTCCTGATGCATATCATCTGGAGCATAATCCTGATGCTCATCATACATGATCATCCCGATCATCATACATAACAGTAACCAGAGCATCGTCCTGATGCTCATCACACAACACTTACATCCACAGCCATGGGAAGGATCCTCCTACCACCATGCTTGGAATGGCTCCTGCAAATGTGTCCCATCACTTCTTCCTCGAAGTATCTTCTATCTGAATAACACCAAGCCTCTCTCTGAAGTACTAGAACTTCACTCTGGCTAGTGGTTTGGTCAACACATCTGCAATCTACTCATCTGTCGCAACATACTGGAGCTTCACTGCTCCTCTCTGCACCATATCCCTGATATAGTGATATTTGATCTCAATGTGCTTCGACCTGTCATGGAACACCGAGTTCTCAGACAACTTCACACAACTCCGGTTGTCATAGAAGATACAGGTAGCATCCAACAGGAGATCAAATAACTCAGACAGTAGCTTCCTCAGCCATACTGCCTCATAACTAACCAAACAAGCTGCGACACACTCTGCTTCGACTATACTCAGTGCTACGTAGGATTGCTTCTTGCTAAACCAAGAGATCACACCTGATCCCATACTAAATCAACACCCCGAGGTGCTTTTCCTATCTGCAGCACTGCCTTCCCAATTTGAATCAACATAACCCTCTAGGTTAAACTTTTGATTCACATCATACTTGAGCCCATAATCAATTGTACCCTTCAGGTACCTCAAAATATGCTTTACAACAATCAGGTGAACATGTCTAGGATCTGTCAAAAACTAGCTCAAGGTGTTCACCGCAAAGCAAATATCTGGTCTCGTGTTCGTTAGGTACATCAAGGACCCAATCATATGACAATACACTGTGACATCAACCATATATGACGAATCATCACTCAATAGCTTCAGGTTCAATGCCGTAGGTGTGTCCATGGCCTTGCAGTCCATCATCCCGAACTACTTCAGGATCTCTACTGCATACTTCTCGTGTCCAAGGAAGATTCCATATGCACTCTGCCACACCTCCATACCTAGAAAGTAATGCATCATACCCAACTCCATCTCGAACTCGGCAGCAAGCTTCCTCTTCGTGTTGGAAATCAATCTATCCTCACTTGTCTCAAACAAGTCATCCACATACAATAGGAGTATCACTGGATTTCCTTCCTCAACCTTGTAGTAAAGGTTAGAATCCACTTTACTCTTGGTAAAGCCCAAACTGGACAGGAAGTTGTCTATCCTGCCATACCATGTCCTGGGTGCTTGGTTCAAGCCATACAAGGCTTTCTTCAATCTGTACACATATGACTCCCCGTCATGTGTCTCAAAACCAAGTGGCTGCTCCACATACACTTCCTCTTCGACTACACCATTCAAGAAAGTTGTCTTGACATCCATTTGGTGTATCTTCCATTTTATCACTTGCCTACCATCTGTAGCATGCTTGATCTTGTAGATCCACTTGGAAGTCACAACAGACTTCCCTTCTGGTCTCGGGACCACATCCCAGACATCATTCTTCATGATCGACTAGTACTCCTCGATCATGGCATTCTTCCATTACTGCATCCCGGATCCTGGGAACTTCAGATTCTTCAATATCTTCAATAGATAATGAACTTCATTGTTGGAACAAATGGTGTTGTCCTTCTTTTGTAGGTGATTGTACACGATATTTCCTACAATTCAAATTCAATTACATGATTAGAAACTTCTCATGTTTTTTCAAAACAAATTCTTATGCATAAAGACATATGTCATACAGTCATGCAATTATCTTAGCCAATGCTTTAATACAACATATATCCATATCCCGTATTCACACAGTAACTTTCTAGATGCCTTCCATCTCTACTAGGACATTTGTTAAGAATGTGCACAACTCCCAACATGTCAACAAAGAGGTCTCATTCTAGATAAGTAGCAATGGAATGTTGTACAGTACCATAGGCCACTTACCCATTACTTGCATATTAGTAGTATCTTGTTCATTAATGCAACCTTTCTAATATGCATAATATACATCCTAAATCTAGGAACATAAGTATGTACATGACTAGACAACATTATTTAAGTAATCAAATGACAATTCAAATGCTTATCTTTGTTTAGTTGTCGGTGGACTCCCTCTCAATCTTTGCTTCCTTGCAGGAACTATTGGAGTGTGCTCCCTCTTGATCTTTGATTCCTGGATTATTTGTCCTTGAACGTATAGCCATCCTGGACCACTATGCATGCTTAAGTGTGCACTAGTGTCATCATTGTGTCATCCTCAAGATCTCATACATAATCATACATCCATTAGTATAATCTCAATACTATCAAAACATTATGATTCTAAATAATATTAAACATGTATGGTCATGATCATTTCATACACAGGTAATTTATCACAAGCGTTAGTATTCAAGGTTTTAGGGAGTACTTCTTTTACTCATGGGTGAAAACATGAAGTTGGGAAACAATTTTGGCTTGTTTTTTACAAACAAAACTGCTAAGTTTTATGTTTTTCAACTTCGATCTCTTCAAACCCATATCTCCCTTAAGATTTTCAACTTGAAGTAAACACGAAGGTTTTAGAGAATTGAATTAGATTTCTACTCGTATTTGTTTTAATTTTTTTTATGGACATATCGTGGGACAAATTTGTTGTCAACCAATGGAATATACTTGAAATGTTTAGGTATGGATAATGAGTGACCTGTGTTGACATCGTTTTTTTGATAGATGGTTATTCATTTTAGGGAAAAAAATTGTAGGCTCATAATCTACACACACTACACTTAATCATGGAGTATATTTTGAGTTTTTAAGACTTGGGAATTATTTTTTATTATTTATCGAAACAACATATGTTCAGAAAATGGTGCATTATTGACACATGTTTTTGTCTTCATATTTTCTTTCAAATGTGACTCTTATTGGAAAAACTAAAAGTACCCTTTTTAATAGGACGAGCCAATTATGATCTCTGTGAAATTTCAAATTTTTTGGTGTTGTCTTTGTTATGATATTGAATTTTCATTTCGGGTGATTTTCAGAGTAATAAAATTCTTAAGGAATAAGGTTTAGAAAAAAATGATTAATAAATAGAAATTCAAATCGAAATGAAACAATTATTATATCATTGGAAACTAGATTCAGAGATGAATCCATTGCTACCAAGTCTGACAAATAATACTTAAAATTTGCAGGGGTTTGGGCTTGCTGAAGTTGCAGGTTCCATAAAGATGCTAGATATTTTCGTAGGTTTTGTTGACCATAAACTCTCGGCCGAAAAATACCCTCAAAACTCTCAGTTGAGAGTTTAGTTCAAACTCTCATCCGAGAGTTTTTTTGAAAATATAGTGCAACGATTGGTTCAAACTCTCAGCCTAGAGTTTGAACTCTCAAAACTCTAGACCTAGAGTTTTTTAAACTCTCGGCCGAGAGTTTGAGGTTGACTTTTATTCCCCTATTCATCCGCGCGCCCTCTTTTTTTTTTCACTCCGTTGTCACGGAATTGTTTTTTAGGTTCGCGTTTTCACCCTCATGCATATTCTTATTTGACCATAGGACTCTTCTGGTTTTCCATATCATCAATCAAAGTAAGAAGTATAATATGCATAAACCCATGATTACTCAAACCTATAAATTCATGAATGATCATAATTAATCATACAAAAGTATACTTATATGAGATCCTAACACAAAGTAGGATTCTAACTCGATATAGGAAAACATACCTAGATTATCATGCTTGTCTAACATACCCAAACAATGTCGTCTTTGTTCTCTTAGAGACCTTGTGTTAGCAACCTGCATATCTCATAAGTTAATAATTGTAGAACCAAGTTATACATACCTCGTAAGTGGAGCTTCTATGTGATCCATGACTATGGATGAGTCTTTGTCTTCATGTCACCATGGTCATATGTTCTTAATCTAGAACTTGATTTGTCTTTCTTGATGTACCCTTCATGTTAGTGGACAACATCATCCTCATACAACAACACAGTGTATTAGTAAAATCATAAGTGTCATACCCCTAATCAATGAATGTATTCACATGCATTCATACTTTTACTAGGGTGATAAGACAAGTCTAAAAATTAATCAAGATTGTACTAACCTCAATAATATGAAGACAAACATATCATAAACTTAATCATGAACATATTTCAAAACATACTTGTATCTCTTCAAGTCATACCTGTCAGGATTGCTTGCAGCCTTCTTATGTAAGGCCATAGCCTCATCTCCCTCTGGAAGTGGAACTTCTTCACTTATGCAAGTGTCCAATTCATTCTCTTCTAGGATTAAACCAATCCACTTTGATTTGTTGAAATTGGTTCTGAAGCTGGATTAGGGTTTGTTAGAGAAACCATAAAATTTCAAAAATTGAATTTCAAACTTCTGATTGGATGAAAAGATGCGCCTTGCTGAGCTAATCAAGATGGTATACTTCAATTTTGAAATCTCCAAAATTTGACCCCTCAAAAATTGCCTTTGAAACTTTTGGATCTTCTAGTCAAAATCATGACCTAGGGTTTGATCATGCCTAGGGTTCTTCCCAACCAAAAGGTTCGATCTTGTGCTCTAAACTTCAATTTTTCTAAGGAGCATCCAGCCGTGGTCACAGGTTCCAAAAATTTCAACTTTTGTAGAAACCCTAATTTTCCACCTTTCCAATCAAGATCTCGAACTAGGGTTTGATAATGCCCCGGGTTCTACCCAACCAAAAACTTTGAACTTGGTCTCTAAATTTTGAGTTTGCTGAGGAGAGTAATCCTATGCTAATATCACTCCAAAATTCCACTTCTGTCAAAAGCCCTAATTTCCCGTAGCAATGACAAGCCAACAATGAGAATGCTTAGAATCCAATTCTATTTCACGGAAATATGTGCCTTATTGTTTCTGGTGCATCTCTGAAATTTTGGATCCAAAGGGTTTGAAACTTTGGCCTGTTGTAGCTTGACCTACCAGCTTTCCAACCCCATAGGTCTGACCTCAAATGGATTCTCTCAGAGAGAGATATGCCAAATGTCACAGCATGACCTGTTTATGGGATTAAACAGTATAACGAAGTTATACGGAGTGACACGTGTCACTGTTTCAACTTAGGATTCTAAATCTGGGACTTGTGAAACTAAAATCCGTTCTTTTACTGTCACTTTTTACGGAATTCCATTTGGAGCTTCCTATCCCTAGATATGACCTTTTTTCCTAGGTTGCCTGTTTAGGATGTCATTCTCGAAGAGGCAGAAACCCTAACATGTATAGATCATATCTCGCAAAGTACAACGAATCTAATGCTTTCCTTTGGACACAAGCTACATGGACATTTCATGTTCGACCTGTAGAAGTTTCCGATCCTGAACCTTCGCCAAAACGGAGTTATAGCGAAAGTTCCACGATGATTGGTTTTTACTATACCAAGTCGTAGCTTCCAATTTGTCACAAGTGGAACAAGTGTCATAAATGCCATACCATGCCTTCTATTAACACCCAAATTAACCCCCAAGGTTGTGAGAGAAGGGAATTCAGGGTAACCACTAACCAATCTTTAGACTTAAGCTACTGAACCAACTTAGTCTGAGAGGGCTCTCTCTACAAACATTCACAGAATACTAGAAATCATCAAGATTGTCAATAACGAAGAAACACGCCAGCATTCATCATTCAAAGATAATCATTCAAAGCACATTCAAAAGGTTAGACTTCTATGGAAAAAAATGGTTTAAACATTTGGAGGGAATATCATAAGATAATATTGGGCAATGGAGCCAAAACATGAAACATGAAACAAATACAATGCTACTGCATGAGGTATCCAAATAGAGGCAGGGTAGCAATCAACTTGTAGTCAAAGTGATTTTAATTGGTGAACAGAAGAGAAAAGAACAGTCCATTGATGTAAGGCCTACAATGATGAATCCTAAACCAATTTGAGCAGAGAATAATGATGAAATAATTGGAAAGAGTCAAGCAGAGCATAATTTATATGAATTCTGCTTAACTATCAAATTGCACCAAGTATGAAGGAATGTTACAGACTCGAAATAACAATGAAAGATAAATAATACACAAGAGAAGAAGAAAGAATAGACTACGGGATGAATTACACGAGAATCTCAGTCAAAATCCAGCTTCAAACACTGCAATTTTATTAAAGAAAATGCTTCAAGAAACAGAGTAGGGTTTCCTCAAGGCCTCAGCCAAAAATGATTTTCCAACCCATTCTTCTTCTATTACAATGCATTTATAGATCTTATCTGGCCCTAGGGTCACGATTATCTCAATAGGAAGCTGTTACAACTGTATGGACACCTGCACAAGAAGATTCAACAATGTCAGAGTCGGCCACAACAACCTTTCACCCAATTTTGGCCGTGGACTGCTCAACACTTCCTCTCGATGCCACGGCTGTATATCTCAAACGGTGATAGCTGTCTAAAATCTGAAAGAGAGGTTTGTAGATTAGACCATGATGAAGAAAAACCTCTTTCAGTTTCCTCAGATTCACGTCCAGCTGGTCGTGATCTACTCCGGAAGTTGATGACTCACGCAGAAAAAGGAAATTCTGGAAAATTACCCTGTAAAGATATCGTGGATGCTCCCAACCTTTGACACTTGTGTAAATTCCGAGAGAGGTTATTGAATATTTTTCTGTTATGGAGAAAAACCTCTATGATTTTCTCGAAATTCCTCCTGGTTTGGCAGAGACAGCTTCTTCAAAAAAATGACTAAAATAGTCATTTTAGGTAAAAACAATCCCGCCCTTCATATAATATCATATTGAATTTTGAATTCGTCCTTCTTCTTGCAATTTGAATATTCAGGACTTGGATGCTGAGGTGGTGGGTGTATTGATTGACATGTAAGCCTCCTAGGTGGTGGGTCTAGCTTAGCACAAATTGTGATAATCCCTCCAAAATCTTAGCACAATTCTGGTGTTAACAACTGGCTCCAATCGGGGATGCTATCCTCCCTGCGAGGTAGCAAAGAACACAGTAGACCAAGTTCCTGATCCATTGGGAGGCTCCCAAATTCAAACTGAAAACTGTGCTCCGACCTGCAATTGAACTCTGTAACCTGCTGACCCCTTTGATTCTACCACTGAACTCATACTACCACTAAAACAATCTCTTCATTGAAAACAAACCTGCTGCTGCAACTGACATCTGGTACTCTACTTAAACTCCAGACCTGGAGTGCAAATGGAAATCTTCATCATTAAAAACAAGGCTTCTTTCTCCCGTTTAGGAGGTCTCCTGATATTTTGCAAGGGTCTTCTTTGCTTGGAAGAACATCTCTCTCTCTTCTCTTTGTTCACATCAGACATCAAGTGACATGCATCAATAACATTCCACTATATCTGCAAATTGAGCACCCATAATCTTTGAAATTTTTTCAGCGAACTGCCCTGCTATCTTATTACAATACTCTTCTATATTTATTCTATAGCACATCATTCCCTCACCCCTGTCAGAAATCTTTATTTGATCAGTGCCATTGGCTGTTGTAACAATCCTAGTCCCTCCCTAAGGTATCCTGGAAATGCTTTGAGTATTCTTTGAAAGGTCTTGAGTACATTTTAACAATGTATGTTTCCTGGCTAGAGCACTGTACATCTTTAAACTTTTTGTTTGAAAGCACATTCTTCAGATATACAATGCATCTTTCAAATTTCTTCACTTTAAGATCTCTAGAATCATCACTATTAGAGTCAAGCTCTTCACCTCCTTATCCCCAATATGAAGTATGATGCTAACTTGTAGATGTTTCCAAAGTAACCTCTCAACCAACCAGCGCCCGACTCAAATTTTCCATCTTGTGCTACACAGATTTCCAGCTAATGTCATATGTTGTACCCTTTCTCTTTGTTGGATCAAAGCATTCTCCTTTAAATGACAGCTTTGAAAATGAATCGATGCTTCCCAAATTGCCTTTAATGTCTCAAACTAAACCAGAATCTTCTTTGAAAATGAGACAACTAGTGCCAGATTGATTTGAAAACTGGTGAGTCTCCACAAAATCAAACTTTAAAAATGGGCGATTTGGCATAGAAATCCCTGAGCAAAACCTGAAGACATATATTAACTGGTGGCTTTGTCAGCATACGCATATGAGGCATGGATTCGGACATTCGCTCCACTTCTGCCCGGAGACTCATTCAAACGATGACGGGAAACCCTATTACTGTTCACAAATCTGCAGGCTTGATCCCTCAGGCATATCCAGGATTATGAAATGTAAAACCTATTGCTGCTTTGTCTTTAGGGACCACACTGGGGTAACTGGTTAAACCAACCATCTCTTAAAATTATTCATTACCTTTTGTAGACGCTGCAATCTTATTCCCAGTTGAGTCTTGCTCCTACTTTGGTTCTTTGAAGGTGACGAGAGGCAATGGTGTGAGACATATTGGAGCAGAAAGGAAAACCATTGAGAAGCGGCCTTGGGGGTAAGAGTCTTCAGAAATTAAATCAATTTTCACGTAATCTATTTGCCAACGGACTATTCCTTGAACGTTGAACACACCGCGCAGATTTTAGACATACCATTTCACTGCGCAAGTAAGATTTGCGCCATTGCTGGCAGCCGCTGATCTACACCATGCTCGATCTCAACCGTCGGAAGGTGCGGAGACTTAACCAAATGGCGGAGATTTGAGAAATGTATTTTTTTTAGTGCATGTTATATCATCGCCATTCACCTGAGCCGTTGATTAGCTTCTTCCCCCAGCATCCAACGATTGATTCTGCTCAAACCTGCGCATACGCCACTGGGCATTGGACGAGCCTTCCAACCATATTTTGAAACGTCAGTAACCCCAGACGTGCTATCCAGTCTGCTACCTTTCTACATTGTCACGAGAAAACACAGCCTTCCACCAGCTAGTTAACTCTTTGAATGAATCCTTTAACTTCCTCGTCCTTTGTATCTTTCCCAAACTTAAGGCTTTATTTAGAGACATTCTAGAGTTTCTGGTCCTCGTAATCTATCAATATTTTGATGCTGACAAACGCAAAAAAAAACAAAAATGATCAATCAATTTATAATCTCATGAGGGAGGAAATGGTCGATTTGAAGGATTGAACTCCAACGATCCAAGCTCATCGTGCACTTCAACTATAGGCTACTCATGATAAGCACAACGCCAAGCTTTCCCAGGGTTGGAGCGTAGCTATTTGTTGTTTGTTATAGTCAGGCATCGCCGATGTCAAAGCCTGGAAGGAAATGCAAATGTTACGGCTCCATCCTTGCTATGTATAGGTCCGACGAGGCCAGTTAATTACTTATACTTTGTGCTTTCGAATCTTAGAATTTCTGCAAGCCGGTTCCTATTTGATGTATCCTTAATGATTCTAAGCTTGACTGACTTGCTAAATTCACTCCAGAATCTGGCATATTTCCTTTCCGCATCTGGCCCTGACTTTGACTCAACATTTTCCTGCCTCGTGGGACTTCTGGGTGATAGCAATGCCAAGTTTACTTTGATACCTGGGTAATGATAGAGCCCCCATCTTAAAGCTGGTGAGCGACCTTCAATAAACTTCCTCACCTTTAACTCACCAGCACAGCCACAATGCATAATTAGGTAACTATCCGGTGATCCACGTGTAATTGTGGCGCTTACTCCTGACAGAAAATTTATGCAGACAGAGCAGCCTGCGCCCAGGCTTTCATTCTTTCCAATTTTTACTTTTGGGATTAATCCCACACACAAGACGAAGGGAGCTTTCTTGCCAATTTATATACACAAAACAAACTAACAAACAAGAAGTAACAGAAGAAGTGTGGGCTTTTGGCCATGGTGCTTGGAGTGTTATAATATGCATGGGCCCCTCTTCTTTGACTTGGCCGTTGGTTGCTTTGAAATGCTCTTGGTGTTGAGTTCGGGCTGAGCCCACTAATATTTTGGTTCGTTTTTTATTAAGAACCTTTTGCTTCATCAATAAAGCCTTTGTTTCCATAAGAATTAAAACTTAGGCTATAGTGTTTCCATAAAACCTTAAAACCTCCATCTCCATAAAAACCGGATTTTGGGTCAAATAAAGTTTTTTAAAATCTTGGCCCTAGCATTCAAATTAAAACTTTGTCTTTCATAGAAATTGAACCTTGGGCCAAATATGCGAAGCCAACATTTGCTTATAGAATCGACTTTTAGCCTATAATAAAAACCTTTTCCTCCTTTTGCTCATTTCATTATTTTTATTTCATTTTCTTTCAACCTCCTTTTTAAGGTTTATTTTACTCATTTGATATGCAACTATGGCAAAGATATTGGAAAACTGATGAGCTGCACCCTGCGCAATCCCTTACTCAAACCAAAACTGACATAACATACTGCAATTTTCTGAACTGAAATTGAAACTGAAAAACTAACTATACATTCTGAAGACTGAAAATTGAAAAATGCTTTGAAATCAAACCAGAATTGAAACTGTATGCGTTGAAAAATGCTGAAGAAGATGTTCATTGTCAGCGTATTCAAACTGCCTACCTACCCTAAGATGCCAAAATTCTCATCTCAATCAGGTAACACAAAAATGCCAGTAGAACCAATCCATCAAATGGTATAACAATTCGACTCCTTCACTCTACTCGAAATCAACCAATGATAGAGGATTTGGCAGCATGGGATAGCAATGATTCTTTTCATTTTCAAACTGGAAACATGGCTACAAATTCAAACTGAAAAACCTCTCCATGTATTCACTAACAGGGTCATAAAAATCACTGATGTTTGGCTGCCTCCTACAACCATTTATAGCTTGGTCACCATACATTGACTCCTCATATGTGTCTTCTACTTGCATGTATTGCTTTGGATCATAAAACTCCTTTCTAGACCAAAAACACTTGCCCATACTGACATCTAAAGGAGGCTGAAAAGGCTTTTCAAAAGACAGGTAAAAATCTTGGGACTGATTTTGACTTTCAATGGCTTCAAGCTCTCCATTGAGTTTTTTAGCAAATTCTTTTAAAAAACTGGCCTTATCATCAGAAGAACATTTACATGACTTCAAGTATCTGGGTAAAAATAATAAGAAAGCTTCTTTGATTTCATCATCATCATACATATCAAAATATTCTTTAAAACCATCAACAGAAGCAAGATTTGCCACATACCCTGCCATTAATTTGATGAAAAAACTGAATCAACACTTCAAACATTAAAGCTTTCCAATAGTGGAGTCACTATGGAACCTTCAACATTCTGATATGGAGTCACTGATCCTCCCAATGGAGTCACCTTCATACTGAAATTTGTTGAGTGCAGTTGCTAGGTGAATGATACAACCTTCTCAATGTCTGACTGTTGTTCACCATCATCATTCAGATCTGAAACCTTTGTTGTTCTCCTAGGGATGATAAGACAATTGTGTCCCCGACAACGGCGCCAATTTGTTAACACCCAAATTAACCCCCAAGGTTGTGAGAGAAGGCAATTTGGGGTAACCACTAACCAATCTTTAGACTTAAGCTACTAACCCAGCTTAGTCTGAGAGGGCTCTCTCTAAAAAAATTCATAGAATATTGGAAATCATCAAGATTGTCAATAATGAAGAAACACACTAGCATTCATCATTCAAAGCACATTCAAAAGGTCATACTTCTGTGGAACAAAATGGTTTAAACATTTGGAGGGAAGATCATAAGAAACTATTGGGAAATGGAGTCAAAACATGAAACATGAAACAAATATAATGCTGCTGCATGAGGTATCCAAACAGAGGTAGGGTAGCAATCAACTTGTAGTCAAAGTGATTTTAATTGGTGAACAGAAGAGAAAAGAACAGTCCATTGATGTAAGGCCTACGATGATGAATCCTACACCAATTTTAGCAGAGAATAATGATGAAATACTTGGAAAGAGTCAAGCAGAGCATAATTTATATGAATTCTACTTAACTATCAAACTGCACCAAGTATGAAGGAATGTTACAGACGGGAAATAACAATGAAAGATAAACAATACACGGGAGAAGAAGAAAGAACAGACTACAAGACAATTACACGAGAATCTCAGTCGAAATCTAGCTTCAGACACTGCAATTTTATTAAAGAAAGTGCTTCAAGAAATAGAGTAGGGTTTCCCCAAGGCCTCAGCCAAAAATGATTTTCCAGCCCATTCTTCTTCTATTACAATGCATTTATAGATCTTATCTGGCCCTAGGGTCGAGCTTATCTCAATAGGAAGTTGTTACAATTGTATGGACACCTGCACAAGAAGATTCAACAACTTGGGAGTCGGCCACAACAACCTTCCACCCAATTTTTCGCCGCAGACTACTCAAAACTTCCTCTCGGTGCCACGGATGTATATATCAAATGGTGATAGCTGTGTAAAAACTAAAAGAGGTTTTTGTATGCTGGACCATGCTGAAGAAAAAAATCTTTCAGTTTCCTCAGATTCGCCTCGAGCTGGTTGGGATCTTCTTCGGAAGTTGATGACTCATGCAGAAAACGTGAATTCTGGAAAATTACCCTGTAAAGATCTCGTCGATGCTCCCAACCTGTGACACCTATGTAAATTCTGAGAGAAGTTATTGAATATTGGTCTATTATGGAGAAAACCTTTCTCGGTTTCTCGAAATTCCTCCTAGTTTGGCGAAGATAGATTCTGCAAAACAATGACTAAAACAGTCATTTTAGGCAAAAACAAGCCTGCCCTTCATATAATATCATATTGAATTTTGAATTCATCCTTCTTCTTGCAATTTGAATATTCGGGACTTGGATGCTGAGGTGGTGGGTGTATCAATTGACATGTAAGCCTCCTAGGTGTTGGGTTTAGCTTAGCACAAATGGTGATAATCCCTCCAAAAGATTAGCACAATTCTAGTGCTAACACCTTCCTTTAGGATAGATCTGATTCCATGTTAGTTTTTCATCATTCAATTCAATAAATATATGATGTTAACTGAAAGAACAACATGTACAACATATCAAGCATAAGAGAAAAGAGACAAGAGACACAAAACATTTTACCTGGGAAAGCCAAGAAGGTGAAAAACCCCGCAACTTCCTCGGAGATAGAATAAGCACCAATACAACGATCACAAATATCAAACCCAAGAGATAGATGACTACAGCAGATACCCCTCCTCAACTATTGCGCACTCCTCCTCTCTCTCACTAATGCAAAGTGAGTGAGTGAGTGAATGTGTCAAATGAGAGAGTCACACTCTCTATTTATACTTTTACTTTCACTTGAACTTTAGTCAACTAGGTTGGCCCCAACTTAACCACTTAACATAATGTTGACTGGGTTGACCCCACTAGGCTGGTCTAATAACCCTTTAACCCACATGACTCATACAGGGCCAACCCCATCAAGGTGGTCTAATAACCCATCAAGTATAAGTTATGACACTTACAATATAACTTGTGACACTTGCAAGTACAACTGACGACACTTCCAATCAGAGGAATAATACATCTCCGTTGGGGATATAATAAAGTACAAATACAATATACAAGTGAATATCTTCCGAAGTTAGAAATACATCAACACAAGGAAGTCCTACAAGTGTGTCTATGAAGGTTCCAGCTGGGAAGGCTAGCCATAAGTCCTCGGTCGATGATTTTGCAAAGTTGACCCCATGTGCAAAAATTGCACACTCCCTTACTGAGCAAAACCCTAGTTTCCAAAATGGACCTAAAAGTTGACACCTGGGCCATGCAACTAGAAGAGAGGGGCACCCCTAGCACTATACCAATGTCCTAAATCTAACAGAGTCGATGGTTTTTTGATCTGACAAATACTACCATTCTATGGCCCGTTTAAAATCACACCCCAAAGGCTTTCAAGGACACCTACAGATGGCTATATAGGATAAAATCCAACAAAATAATAATGAGCATGGGGATAGTGATAATGAGCATGGAGATGGTGATGGTGATAGTGAGCATGAAAATGGGCATGATGATGCGGATATTATGGTTTACTTATATGGGAGAAAAAAACAAAGAAAACAAATCCATGACGAAACTTGTGCAATTTATCAAGTTGTACCAAGTCTACGCAATGTATCAATCTATCAAGCTATCAATGTCTAGCTAGGACTTCTAGGCCCGTTTAAACTCTAGAGAAAATGTGTTCGACCTATATGATTGAATGGGGAGGATGACCCTACTGGAATATATGTATTGCAACTAATGACATGTCTTTTCAATGCACAATTTTCATTTCCTCCCTCCAATTTAATTAGGTCAAGTGTCTCAAGGAGAGATGGAAAATTCTCCTCGGGAATAATAACCAAGCCGAGCAACAAAATTGAATGTTGTAATGTATGGAAAGTGTGTTTGCGATATACCAACATGAGCGCATTGCCTATAAACACTCATGCAAACTTTTTATGAATTTGACCTTTTAATGCAAAATCTTCTTTGCCTCTTAATGAGAAAAACCTTAGTTGGATATGGCTTCCAATAAGATGTTTTTTACTCCGCATATGGGTACTCATGCCTTGGCCATGATCATGGAAGGGAAACAGTAGACTTAGATCCTTGACCATGCTCAAAGGAGGGAACCAAAAACCTTAGGCCCTAAATATAACTTCTTAGGCTCAACCTTCATGAATGTGTCACTGGACCTCCACATAGGACAATGAATGCATTGTTGGGTCTTAGCCATCATCAAGTGATGAAACAAGTGATTTATGATCATATTAAATTTTCTAAAGCTTAAGGGAATTGGAAAAGTCCTTTAACTAGAAAATGAGAACTTTGTAGGGGGGTATTTAACATCTAATTGGGATACAAGTTCCATTAGTATGTTTTGTGCACTATAAATAAGTGTTGAGGAATAAATATGGTTTTGGGGACAATGGATTTAATTCCAAACTTAACATTCTTGAGCTCAAACACCATGATGGAATCCCTCTCACAGGATTATTTGGAATTCAAGTTGAATATGGACACCATGATCAAGTTTTGGGCGTCTTGGATAAGTCTCAAATCCTTAACTCTACTTGGGAGAGGGAAACAAAAGAATCAAGTATTAAACCTTCCTTCTAGGTTCTAAATTAGGTATCTATTGGTTATATTTGTGTGGATGATGGATGACAATCTTATGGTGAAAAATGGGATGGTGATGGTGACAACATGGGTAGGAAGAGCACGGTGGTGATGTTCATGATGGCATGGTGATGGCGACAATGACCATGGGGACAGTGATAATGAGCATGGAGATGGTGATGGTGCTAATGAGCATTAAAAAGGGCATGAGGATGCAGATATTATGGTTTACTTAGATGGGAGAAAAAAACAAAAATCAAATCCATGACAAAACTTGTGCAATTTATCAATTTGTACCAATTCTATGCAATTTATCAATCTATCAAGCTATCAATGTCTTGATGCAATAGTCAAAATATTAATGTCAATACTCAATGAGACCATGAAACAAAATCATAACATACATGTACATCGCATACCTATAACATAGTACACAATAAAACATGCAAACCACATACTAGATTACCTACCTATGGTCATTCAACTAGACCATCAGGATCACCTCGAATACCAAGGGTTTCCTTTAACCTCTCTTGATCAGAGTAAGGCAATAAGTATCATTCCTTTGATGAGTTCTTCCTTGGCATTGTTTGCAGTTGGAGGCTTATGCCAATAAATAAGTTTGTATAATGGTATACAATCTCACTTGGTCTATAATCTTCATATGTATACCCTTTTTTATTTACTGAGTGGGAAACCTAGTTCAAATATTCTCCTTTTATAACCATTGAGCCAATCGAAAAATCATTGGCCTTAGAGTCCCATAATGCGACATTTATGGTTTGCTTCCCCTCTAAACAATGTGCATGCCAATAGTCAGTGCGCCATGCATTGCATCTTGGGGAAACCACTGTGTATATGTTCCCTGGATAAAATATAGTGCCAACGTTTAAGTCAACTAAGTGGACACAACTAGTTGTCAAAAATATACACAACTAGTTGTCAAGAATATCAAAAATATAAAAATATTAATCGAACATGGTTGTACAAGATTTGATATGTTGTCATAGTCTGGTGAAATACTTGATTGGTCCTCCTCCAACTAGGATAATTCTGTAGCTATCCATTGACCAATGGGGAGTGATACACGGTCCCACCTATCAACCCAATCCATGGATTCACATTCGTCCCATTCACCACTACTGCATGGAGAACAAAAACATGAGAGTTTCCTTATCCACATTTCAAGTATAGAATTGTCCGACGTTCTAACTAAATGAAATGCACGAGTTCCTTGGATGGTCTTGCACTCATATAATTGTGATCAATCTACATCCACCACCTCCCAAAAATATCTATGTACATGTGCTTTCCTGGTTGAGTGATCTTCCTTCCTTCTTGCTCCCTCCCCCATGCCTGAAGCACACCATTCAACGATGGTTTTTGCATCTCAGATGAGTGATACATTTGTCAACTTCATTTCTTGCCTATGCAATGCAATCCTGATGCACGCACTTGCTCCATCATGTTCACCTTTTCCATGTCTGGTCTCAAAATAGTTCCAAATATGTGGCACCTTGTTCCTTTTGTGGAGCATACACAACCATTGGAAGACACGAGCATTTTTTAATTGCCCCGCACAACTGTCAGATGAAATCCAATGTTGTTCCATATGTATATTGTTATCCTTCAAGTGATTGTAGAACATTTGAAAGTTATGTTGTACAAAATCCAAGTTGTGACACCTGTCATCACTTATGTAGAAATGATAATTTTTCAATATAACCCTGTTGTCTTCAGTACTATCTGCCCCATGTCTATAGGTGATATGGACCATTATGCTGACCTGGTCTGAGTGATAGTATTGACTCTGAATCTAATTTTGAAGTTGAAGAGTGTAGTTTTCTGCAAAATCGACCACTGACATAATAGTCCCAATAGGAAATGTATCCCTGCACGTTCTAAACCACTCATCTTTCCAACGAGCCACATGTACATCCGTTACATATTGTTATGTATTTTCAAAGAGTTCCTCCATAAAATTGCCAACCCGTACCTGGCAGATCAACAATAAAGACTTATTTCAATATATTGTTACATATGAAATTGCAATCTGAAGAAAAAATAGTATTTAATAACTCATTACCAACCTAAGAAGTGACCGATTGTATTTGTTTTCTTTCGTTCCCTCCATCAATATCATAAATGACATATTTGAATGACTACAAGTTCACCTCCAGCCTCCCAAGTTCATGCTCATCGGTCACATGTATGCATTTTTACAATAATGCCAATCCACCACACCCTGGGCATGTCCCATCTATGCAAGTTTTTTGATAAAATGTGCAATCTTTTGGCCTGCTACAAGAAATGCTATGAATAAAGTCTCTAGATGACATCGGTGGTAATGTAGCTGAGCATTCTTGCACAAGAGTGTTATGTAATACACAAAAAATATATGTTTATACATCATAATAGTAACCATACTCAATGTGGTATCGACAACAACATGTGTTGCGAATTGTGTTTATTTTAACATACCATGGTTTGCATTTTTCAAAGGATCTTTGGCCCAAGTTAAGTTCGTTATGTTCATTCCTAAATATCTCATATAATTCTTTTTGTGTCATATAAAGAAAATGTTTAATGTGTGGTTCAAAATCCTTTGAACCCATTATCAATTTTAATACATATTTTTGGTTGGAAGAAAGTCTAGTGCTGTCATTCCAAAACGCTTTCACTAATCCCTTTACCGCATCAATGAGCTTCATATCAGAGTGTGGAAACCTACCAATGAAGGCCCAAACATCTGTTTGACCGGTTTCAAGTTGTTCTCTTCTAACAAAATACGTACGAAGTGTATTCACATTCAAATTAAAAATTTTGGAGGTAGGTTTAAGAAAATGAAGTGCCCTAGTTTTTTGTTCACGATTGATTGTGACAACACATGATGAGCCGCATTGTGATCATTTGAGCAATATTTATTTCCAATTGTACTAAATGCATCTACAAATTTTTTAACAATATGATAACTTGGTTCTAACTTTTTGGTCATCTTTATCCTTAACGTTCTTCTAACAACAACCATAGACCTAGATTTTAACAATGATAAAAATAATTTTCACTTGTCGCCATCACATTTAGAATAAAAAAATTTATCAAGTATTTGTCAAGTTTGATAAGCAATAGCACGTTTAGACAACGTACCTTCATGTGAACTAATGAGCGCTTCATCAACCTGTATACGTTTCTGAGTTCTTCGGTGTGCAGTTTCTAATGGAGGTAAGGGTGTTGGAACTGGAGCATGTACAACATCACCAGGATGCTCTGACATTTCAATATGAGCCTCTTGTCTTTCATTCTCTTGTTGGTAGTTGGATGTGGGAAATTGTACTTTCCCTTGGACGATCTCCATCAAATTTTCTTCTTCCATTGTAAATCCTTTAGTCAATGCCTCTCTAACTTCGTCGCTTGTATAACCACTACCCAACAAGTCATTCTCTACCATATTGTGAGGTTGACTTGATGTGGGAATTGAAACATCCCCCAATAAGCACTTACGTTTTACTTCTTGACTAGTGCCATGGGGTGCATGTTCATCAAATGTTGTTGAAATTGAGGTCCCCTCTAGTGAATTTTTTTGTTTTTATTGAGGTGGATGGGTAGGAACGGCCGTGGCATCATCTACGGTTGGAATTGGATGAGTTTTCATGGAATGCCTTCGATTCCATATGTCCAATATTTTATTTTCTCTAACTTCTTACATGGTTTATTGAGGCTTCTCTTTCCTTGCCAATTTACTTTTTCGATTGCATGAATTCCCCATGACCACAATGAGCAATACTAAGAAAATAGATTCCAGAGGTGTGCTCAACTATTCAAATATCCAAATTCTTTCTCAATTGTGAATATAGGTTCTTCAAGATTACTTAATTGTGAATATAGATACTTCCTCAATTGTGAATATAGATTCCTCAAGCTTGCTCAAATGTGAAGGTAACTTCTACCCCACTTGTGAATATAGAAAATTCTTCATTTGTGAATATAGAATCCTCAAGCTTGCTTGAAATTGTGAATGTAGAATCCTCTTGAAGCTTTAAATTGTGAATGTAGAATCTTCTTGAAGCTTGAAATTGCCAATGTAGAATCGTCTTGAAGCTTGAAATTGTGAATGTCGAATCCTCTTGAAGCTTGCTAATTGTGAATGTAGAATCCTCAATTCCCAATTCTAACTGAAGAATCCTCTTCAGTCTTATTGATTGTGAACATAGAGTGTCAAGCTTCCTCAATTGCCTTGATTGCTAATTGTGAACATAGAGCCTGAATTGTTTTTGCAGCGCTGTCAGGGAGACGGGGAGACAAAACAAAAACTTCGGGTATGAAATAGGCAGAGTATTCTGCTGAATTTTTGCATAGACAAGACGTGCTAGCATTATGGACACACAAAATGCGCTAGCATTTCTTAAAACTATAATGTGCGCACGTTTCTTGAATATTAACAATTTCCTAGGCATTTAATATGTTTGGTGCATGGTTAAATAATGTCTAGTGGCAAAAAACGCATGAGTGTTTCTTCATCCAAAAATGTGCTAGTGTTATGGTAATCTACACAATTTGAATTTTCATCAAAACCTTATTTAATAGTTTGTATGGGTTAGGAAGTTAAATAGGGATTTTGTGTTAGGGGCTAAGGGTTCAAGGGGCTTAGGGGTTAGAGATGGGGGGTTCTTAGTGGTAGGGGAAGGGGGATTAGGAGAGAGAGAGGGGGGTGGGGGAGTAGGGGAGAGAGAGTGGGGGGTTAGTTAGGGGTGAGGGGCTAGGAGGGGGGTTAGCGAGGGGGGGGAGAGAGAGAGAGAGAGAGACTGAGAGAGGGGGTTAGTAATGGTTAGGGGGGGGAGGGAGAGAGAGAGAGAGAGAGAGACTGAGAGAGGGGGTTAGTAATGGTTAGGGGGGGGAGGGAGAGAGAGAGAGAGGATAGGGTGTTAGTTATAGGGAGTGAGAAAGAGAGATGGGAGGTGTGGTTAAAGGTAGGTGGAGGTGTAGGGAAGAGAGAGAGACTGATAGAGCGGTTTAGTAAGGGATAGGGAGAGGAGGGGAGAGAGATAGAGAGGAGGGGGTTTTGGGCTAGGGGGAGTAGCAGAGAGATAGAAAGAGTAGGATGGTTAGGGATTGGGAAGAGGTTGGGGAGAGGGAGAGGGGGTTTAGAGAGAGAGAGAGATAGGTGTAGAAGCAGGGAAGAGAGAGTGAGAGAGGGGGGGTTAGTTAGGGGTAAGGGGCTAGGAGTGGGGTTAGCGAGGGGAAGAGAGAGAGAGAGAGTGAGTGAGGGGGTTAGTAATGGTTAGGGGGGAGAGAGAGAGAGTGGAGAGGGTGTTAGTTGTAGGGAGTGAGAAAGAGAGATAGGAGGTGTGGTTAGAGCTAGGTGGAGGTGTAGGGAAGAGAGAGAGACTGAATGAGCCCGGGTTAGTAAGGGCTAGGGAGAGGAGGGGAGAGAGATAGAGAGGAGGGGGTTTGTGGATAGGGGGAGTAGGAGAGATATAGAAAGAGTAGGATAGTTAGGGATGGGGGAGAGTTTAGGGAGATGGAGAGGGGATTTAGAGAGAGAGAGAGAGGTGTATATGCAGGGAAGAAAGATTGAGAGGGGGGGGTTAGTTAGGGGTAAGGGGATAGGAGGGGGGTTAGCAAGAGAGAGAGAGATAGAGAGAGAGAGAGAAGGATAATTTTAGGGGCGAAATTTAGCCCATGGGCTATTTTTCCATTTTTTTCCCAAAAAAATTCGCTAATTTGCTTTTTTTGAAGCCCCATTTAACCCAATTTTGATGGGGTGAACTTTTTTCACTCTAAAAATCGCCAAATTATTATATAAACTATATAAAATCCTTAGAATTTGAAATAATTTTAGAAAAATATCGCTAAATATTTTATAGTTGACATTTTAAGAATTGGTAAGATTCGCCAAGGTTTATACACTTTTAAATAAGGATGGGTCCTTAAAATTATCCCTGGAGAGAGAGAGAGAGAGAGAGAGAGAGAGAGGGGGGGGGAGAGGAGGGATAGAGAGAGAGAGAGAGAGAGGAGAGGGTGTTAGTTGTAGGTTGTGAGAAAGAGATATGGGAGGTGTGGTTAGAGGTAGGTGGAGGTGTAGGGAAGAGAAAGAGACTAAGAGAGCTTGGGTTAGTAAGGGATAGGGAGAGGAGGGGAGAGAGATAAAGAGGAGGGGGTTTAGGGATAGGGAGAGTAGGAGAGAGATAGAAAGAGTAGTATGGTTAGGGATAAGGAAGTGGTTAGGGAGAGGGAGAGGTTAGGGAGAGGGAGAGGGGGTTTAGCGAGAGAGAGAGAGAGAGAGAGATGTGTAGAAGTAGGGAAGAGAGAGTGAGAGAGGGGGGGGGTTAGTTAGGGGTAAGGGGCTAGGAGGGGTGGTTAGAAAGGGGGGGGGTGAGAGAGAGAGACTGAGAGAGGGGGTTAGTAATGGTTATGGGGCGAGAGGAGGGAGAGAGAGAGAGGAGAGGGTGTTAGTTGTAGGGTGTGAGAAAGAGGGATGGGAGGTGTGGTTAGAGGTAGGTTCAAGTGTAAGGAAGAGAGAGAGACTGAGATAGGGTGGTAGTAAGGGATAGGGAGAGTAGGGGACAGAGATAGAGTGTAGGGGATTTAGGGCTAGGGGGAGTAGGAGAGAGATAGAAAGAGTAGGATGGTTAGGGATAGGGGAGAGTTTAGGGAGAGGGAGAGGGGTTTTAGAGAGAGAGAGAGAGAGAGAGAGAGAGAGAGATAGGTGTAGAAGTAGGGAAGAGAGAGCGAGAGAGGGGGGGTTACTTAGGGGTAAGGGGCTAGGATGGGGGGTTAGCAAGGGGGAGAGAGAGAGATAATGAGAGAGGGAGTTAGTAATGGTTAGGTGGGGAGAAGAGGGAGAGAGTGAGAGAGCGGTAGGGTGTTAGTTGTAGGGAGTGAGAAAGAGAGATGGGAGGTGTGGTTAGAGGTAGGTGGAGGTGTAGGGAAGAGAGAGAGGCTGAGAGAGGGGGGTAGTAAGGGATAGGGAGAGGGAAGAGAGATAGAGAGGAGGGGATTTAGGGCAAGGGGAGTAAGAGAGAGATAGAAAGAGTAGGATGGTTAGGGATGGGGGAGAGGTTAGGGAGAGCGAGAGGGATTTTAGAGAGAGAGAGATAGGTGTAGAAGTAGGGAAGAGAGAGTGAGAGAGGGGGTTTGTAAAGGTTACGAGGAGGAGGGGATATAGAGAGGGGGGTTAGGGGTATTTGGAGTAGGGGAGACAATAAGAGAGGGGAGGTGGTTATGTGTGGGTGGGGTGGGGTGGGGTGGGGTGGGTTATGGGGTTATAGAGAGATAGAGAGGGAGGAGGGTATTAGGGGGTTAGAAGAGAGAGAGGGGGTGGGCGATAGGGTTGGTGGAGGAGCACATAAGAGATAGAGAGAGAGGGTGTTAGTAAGTTTTAGGTGTAGGAGGGGAGAGAGGTAGAAAGGGTTAGGGGTAGGAGGGGAGAGAGTCAGCAAGGGTTTGCAGTGACAGGATTGGGAGAGAGATAGAGGGAGGGGGTTTTAAGAGTGGTGGGGATTAGGGATAGGGATAGGAGGGGTTAGAGAGAGATACGTTATGTATATAAATTTATTCAACACTTAAAAACATAAATTTGTGAAGTTAATAACGCGCACGTGTTTTGTATGTACATAACGAGCGCACATTTTGTATATACAAAACGTGCGCGTGTTCCTTCTAACACCAAGGGTTCCAATCGAAATATTTGAATTTAAATAGAACACGTGCGCGTTCCATAGCACCTATCAGCCACTCCTACCATGCCTGAGTGTCAGCCATTGTCTTATGTAGTTGGTTCGGACTTACCAAACCTATGCTATGGAATTTACTGAACCATAGCTAATTAGGCATTTCCACCATTTTTCTCGATATGCCTATTTTTCACCGCTCTATACAGCATGACATACATGACCATTATTGACGAAATTTTATGCATAGATAGCAATTTTTATGCAAAATCCAAATATGTAATTTTTTTTTTTAAATATTGAGATTTTGTATTTGTTTCCAAATTTTCTTGTCATCACTCCTTAAGTCAAAAAACATGATGTTAGTGTTTATTTTGTAACTTTTTCATTTCACACCCATTTTAAAAAAAATTGTATACTGCACTAGTAGACACCAGCCTATAGATGCTATAAAAAATCCGAGTCGAAATAGATGCATTAAGACCTTCAAAGGCTGCACCCACATTTGACGTACCATTCTCAAGGTTTGATCACTTACATAATTAAAAAAATTAAAAATTAAACATTTAATTTTGGAAAAATAGTGTTGTACTAGTGCTACGGGTTCTATACATGTCTACCAATTTTTGTAGCCCAACACCATCATTCAGGCACTGAAAGGCCGCACCCACAAAAACATATACCTTATTATTTGCCAAAAAATAAAAAAGTGACTTTTAGAAAATATGAATTTTGACATAGTTATGTAAATTTTCAATACTTAAAACTTATATATTCGGAAACATGACTCAATTTCCTACGTTTCATCCTTTTTACTTGATGCAATATATCTTGTGTAAGTATCTCAAAAAAACCAAGTAAGTTGAGGGATGGCTAATTTTTAAGTTTTCTATTCCATCTAATGCGCCAAAAGTGACCCTCATTAGCTTGCACATGCCCAATAACATGGTATTTATAAAGCCTGTCACTATGATTGATTAGACAAGCAAATAGGTGAATATTAATAGTGATAATAATAATCTCATTTTAAAGTCATAATATACGAAGGCACCAAATTTATGCAAGAGATCCTTTGATTGCGGGACAAGGAACTCCCTTCGAATATTTATTTGACTACTAAATCCTATAGAGGTATACATTGTCTACCCCACTTCACATTTGAACCTATAAACTCATACAAGGAAATGCATGTTTTAAACTATTAAGCCCACATTTTTATTACAATTACATGGACGAAATTGATAACTCAAATGTAATCTTAAACTTTATTATTCTATTATGGTCGATATATGTTGCCATCGACCGATGCCATTTGAGTATTTCCACTATGTTGATCTTGCATTCCTACTACCCATGGATTAAATTTATATCATTATCAAGGTTTGCATCAATGGTTCACATTAACGCCATTGACTTGTAATACTTTCTAAATTATCATCCCATTAAGCGTAGTGAGTGGGAATTTTCCATCATCGTAAGTGGGAGGTTCATAGTAGTTTCTCATGGTTATCCAAGTTTCCATATCATTAAATTTTTAAAGTGAGGTAATAGTCGGCGGGAGATTTATACAAATAACACATGATGATCCTAATGATTTATGACACTCACTAAATCTCACACTCTAGTCCCTTCTCTGAGATGAGTTTTATTTGAGGTGGCATGGGATTTTGAGGGGGTCCCTGCTATCTGACTTGTGATGTTTCCTACTTGTGAGGTCTCATTGGGGGTATATTTTATTTATTATCTTTTGGGTAGTGCATTGTGATTTGGTCAATTTGAAAGTAGGTCATGTACTAGAAGGTAACATAATTGTAAATCTAAAAATTTTGGCATGTGCAACTAACTTGATTTATGGGAGAATCCCTTTTTTAAAATATGTTCCCATTTAGATTTGAATGGTGCTTGTAGTGATTCCTTTCTTCTATCTCTTTATTTTGAATGTGAGTTTTAGTGGGTTTTTAATAACTTTCAAGGATGTAAAAGTCCAAAATATCAAGTTAATACTGAGCATCCTTATCCATCAAAGGTGGAAGAAAACAAGTGGATAAAAAATTTGGATCTAGGGCTTAATGTATAGTACATCTTTAACCCAAATCCAAGGCCCTAGGGGGTGGAGGAAAGCAACTCCAAAAATGGATCAATAGTTCAATTGGGATCTAAAACTTAATGTATAGTCCATATTTACTCCAAAACCAAGGGCTAAAGGGTGGAGGAAGTAAGGTGCAAAAAAGATCAAAAGTTGGGATCTAGGGCATAATATTGTATAATCTACCTTTACCTTAAAACCAAGAGCAAGAGTTAACAATACAATCGCTATCCTCATCAACATTGAATTCAACTATGAAGATTCATTTCACACAAGGATAAATAAAGGCTTTCGAGATGTGTAAATTGATGAATCAAGATCTCTTTGAACTTTTCCCATAAGACAATGAATCTACTATTATATCATTACTTCTAAATATTATGTTTATGTTCGGTTTATGGCATTGAGTACTAACACAATTAATGAGGTTGGAGCCTATCTCAATGATATGAGAGGAGAGGAGGAGAAGGCCAACAAAGACCTTTTCTCCCATTCATGTGGAATCCTTTGCAATAGTAATCCTTTCTAAGAGAAGGCTATGGAGAAGAATGTTGAGCGCTAAGTTGCAACAAAGAACAACAATCCAAGGCACTAAGGGTTTCACGACAAGGTTGATGCAACTTGTAGGTGGATTGAAGAGATAAACCGTGGTGAAGGTAGATGCTATAGGATTATTTATGGAATAGATGTTATAAACCTCTTTATTTAAAAAGAATAAAAGAAATTCATTGTAATTGCACTAATAGGCATTTATATCTGACATTTTGGGGGTTGGAATTGGAAGAGATGATCATCAAGATCGAGCAGAAGGTTACACATGTGCAACGGAGATTACTTCTATGGTAGTCATATTGTGTTTGTGATTGTTAGTGATTAATTAATAGTTTAGTAGGAATGAATATTCGTTAAGGGATCCTCAGTCCAAGTATTGCATTCGTTGTTGTTCCCTTCTCAGTCCGACTATAGGACGTGTGGTTATGCAGTTACCGGCTCGTGCTTGTTGTCATCGTCGTGGAGCTGGAGGGGATCCTTAGTCCAAGTATACCATGTACACGTCCATCGTTGCTCCCTCCTCAGTCTGAGTATAGGACGCGTGGTGAAGGTGAGTACTTATGTAGTTACCCAGTGGGGAAAGGTTCATCATCACATGGGGGAAGTTATGATATGAATGGTTGGATATATGATCCTGCATCGCCAACTATACCACTTTTTTTCAATGAGAAAGTTGTGTCCAATATCATCAGGTAACGATGTTGTTTCTCGCACGCATTATGTTTCCAGACTGCAATTTGCTTTCTGGTTAATTTGTGCATTCTGTTTTCAGGTTTCACGTTCACATCAATAGACTGTATAGTGTTGCTTCAGGTAACCTAGCACCTGATTTCAAAATAACGAACTTTTGCTTTCAGATTAAATACTAACCAGCTTTCAGATTAATCAAATTTTGTTGCATTATGGTTTTAGGTTTCGTGTTCTCACCATTTCAGGTTCTCACAGTTTCATGTTGCTTGAGGTAGATACTCTTAAACGATTTAACATCTAAAATGGAGAAAATGTTTTTATTTGTTATTGCTTTAAACTCAAAATACAGAGTCTCCAGGCGGCCTTACGCATTACATAGAAAAGTAATTTTTAAACAGAGTCATCCCTACATTTATATTGAGCCCATAAGCACAGAGTGTGACATTAAAACAGGGCAATGCCCAGAACTCTTAAGTTTACTTTTAGAAGTACCGAACTCGGTTACTATCAAATAAGAAGGAGGAAATTTCCCCATCTTAACTTAGTTACTTTAATGATTTTTCATTTAAAAAATTTCTTACTTTCTACTCTCAAAAAGGAAAACTTGCAGAGTTTCTGTCTTTTAGGGTCTTTTTCCCCTTTTTCTAAATGAACTAGGTTGATAGATTTAAATGGATATTATGTCTACATATAGTTAGCATCCCACGAATATCTAACCCTAGATAAGAGGTATGTAATAAATACAATCTGTGGCGAACTTCCAGGTTGGACAATATATTTATAACTCCGTTCATAAGTTTGACTTAAAGTTTTAAGAAAAATTGTACAAGCAAGTTTTTATACATTTTACTCCCCGATCTTTCCTTAAAAAGGATTCAAGGAATGCATTTTACACATAGATTACACATAAACATTTTTTTTCCTCCTGAGATAATTCGAATTTCAATTAAAGACAAACACCAATAGAGGAAAACTTTAGGAAACCTGCTACAGGTAGTAAAACTTGATTAAGTAAAATAACACATTTCATAAGAAGAAAATACACATAAATAAATGCGGTATATCCATAGTAGTGTATGGCTAAAAGTATGCCAACCATTAATAAAATATACATGACAAATTGAGGCAGTTTTGGTTCCTATTCTTTTAAAACTGTATATTTTTGGTGAAGTTACATATGGCCATTAGTTTCTACTCTCGAAAAGAAAAACTTCCATATTTTCTGTCTTTATATTTAGTTTCGTAGTTTAGGGTCTTTTTCGCCTTTGTCTAAATGAACTAGGGTTATATATTTAAAGGGATATTATGTCTACAAATAGTTAGCATCCCATGAATATCTAACCTGAGATAATAGGTATGTAATAAATACAATCCATGGCGAATGTCCAGGTTGGACAGGATATCTATAACTCTGTTCATAATTTTGACTTAAAGTTTTAAGAAAAATTGTACAGGAAAGTTTTTATACATTCTTAAAAAGGATTCAAGGAATGCATTTTACACACATATTACACATAAATGTTTTTTTACTCCTGAGAGAATTCAAATTTCAATTAAAGACAAAAATCAATAGAGTAAAAGTTTAGGAAACCTGCTACAGGTAGTGAAACTTGTGTTCGGGTACACAGGGTACTGCCAAAGGACCGAACGCCAAGAGCAACCACTTCACACAAACAGATCACAGATCAACACACCGATGTTTTGACGTGGTTTAAACCCTCTTGAGGGAAACACTCCACGGCCCCGGCCAAATAGCTTCTACGGGACAATTTATTATGCAAAGAAAGAAAGTTACAAATGAGCTTCTCATAATCGATCAACTAAACAATGACCCTCCATGCTCTTTAAATAGAGATCATGGACCAATCGGGTGTTGAGCCACGGATCAGGGTTAGATTTGATCTAAGAGAAGTTGAGCCATCAGATCACTCTATGTCGGAAACATATCGTGACTGTCGGATTAAGTATTTACAAATGCATACTAATGCATACTAAAGAAACACACTATCCCTAACGGATATATTACACAAGTTGATCTTAACTAACTCCTAAGTGTCTAAATATCCTAACATCCCCCCTTAAGAACAACTCGGGATAGGATTGAAAGATTTACAAAAGTGACACTATTAGGAGAAGGAAGGAGGCATTAGAGCCTATCCCCCCTTAATGACAAGTTCCTCAACTCCTAACATAGATCAAAGTTTAGAAAACTTCGCTTCTGTAAGAGACTTGGTGAAGATGTCTACAACTTGATCATCTGTAGGGCAAAAGAGCACTTCAAGAACATGATCATGAACAAGATTTCTGATGAAGTGCATATGTAGCTCAATGTGTTTGATGCGTTGATGTAGAACTGGATCTTTTGCAAGCTTGATGGCACTTTTATTGTTGCACCAAAGTGGAGTAGGCTGCTGCTGCTCGAATCCAAAATCTGGAAGGATATATCGAAGCCATAAAGCTTCCTGACTGGCATTAACTGCTGCTCGATATTCTGCCTTTGCTGAAGAAAGAGCAAGAGCTTGTTGTTTCTTACAATCCCAAGTAATAGGTCCAGATCCCATACTGAAAACATAACCTGTAGTAGACTTTCGATCATCAGGATCGCCGGCCCAATCTGAATCAGTGAAACCAACCAACAAAGGTTTCCCCCCTGTACTGTAATGAATCCCAAACTGAACTGTACCTCGAATATAACGAAGTATTCTTTTAGCTGCTTTCCAGTGACTTTCATGAGGTGTCTGCATATAACGGGAAACTCGACCAACGGCAAAGGAAAGGTCAGGATGGGAATGAGTCAAGTATAAGAGACTACCAACAAGCTGACAATACAAGGTGGCATCGACTTCAGGTGAAGTACAAGTGGCAAAAAGTTTGACTCCAGACTGGAAGGGAGAAGGGGCTGGTGTACAATCTTCCATGTGAAAGCGACGAAGAAGGTCACAAGCATACTTAGACTGAGAAAGAAAGATTCCTTCTTTGTTTTGCAGGACTTGGAGACCAAGAAAATAATGCAAATGTCCTAAGTCTGACATTTCAAGATTTTGTTTAAGACTGGATTTCACATGGGTTATAAGCTTAGGGTCACTACCAGTAAGAATAAGGTCATCAACATATAGAACAAGTATGATGAGATGGTTTCCTACTTTCTTGGTATAGACATTGGGGTCAGAATGGCATCTAGAAAAACCAGTGTCAAGGAGAAAGTTATCCATTTTGGCATACCAAGCTCTAGGAGCTTGCTTAAGGCCATATAAGGATTTCTTAAGGCGGCAGACAAGGCTAGAGTTATTCTGAACATAGCCAGGAGGTTGTTCCATGTAAATTTCCTCCTGTAAATCACCATGTAAGAAGGCAGACTTGACATCCATTTGATGGAATTCCCAATTGTGTAAGGCTGCAAGGGAAAGAACAAGGCGGATGGAGTTCATTTTTGCGATGGGAGCAAGGGTTTCATTGTAGTCAATACCTTCAACTTGGGAAAAACCTTTGGTAACTAACCTTGCCTTAAGTCTTTCAACACTTCCATCTGATGCATACTTAGTTCTGTAGACCCATTTACATCTGACAAGTTTTCTTCCTTTTGGAAGAGGTACAAGATCCCAAGTATCGTTCGCCATTAAGGAACGATATTCTTCATCCATGGCTGCATCCTAATCTGGATTCCCTGAAGCTTCTGCAAAAGTTTCTGGATCATGATGCTCAGAAACTTGAGCCAAAAGAGAAGAGGCTCGCTGAAACTAAGAACGTGTTCGACGTTGATCTCTAGGATCACCGACAAGATCACCAGCTGCTTCACATGTTGAACGGACCCATCGAGGAAGCACTTGTGCTGGTGCAACTGGAGGAACATGAGCAGGTGGAGGTGTATTTTCATCCTCACTGTCATCATCAGAAACTGGAGTTGGAAACCTGTCAAGGAAGTTGGAAGAAGAAGAAGGAGGCACAAACGCTGAAGTAGGCTCGTAGGCCAAAGATGGCACAATCGTCGAGTTAGGCTCGCAGACGAAGAGATTTTCATCAAATTTAACATCTCTTCTAATGATTATAGCATGAGAATGTGGTTGAAGAATTCTATAACCTTTTACATCTTCAAAATATCCAACAAATATGCACTTTTCACTTTTAGGCTGCAATGCTTTCCGTTTTTCATCTGGAATGTGAGCCCATGCTTCACTACCAAACACACGAAAGTGACTTACATCAGGTTTAATTTTACTCCATGCTTCTTTCGGTGTTATACCCTGTAATGCTTTTGTGGGGGTGCGATTAACTATGTAATTTGCACAATTTATGGCTTCAGCCCAAAATTGAAGACTTAGTACCTTAGATTGGAGCATACAATTAGCCATTTCTTTTGAAGTGCGGTTCTTCCGCTCAGCTACACCATTTTGTTGTGGTGTATATGGAACAATGTGTTGTTGTTGAATGCCTTGTTCAGTGCAGAAAGTAGTGAACCGTTTGTTAACATATTCTCCTCCATTGTCAGATCTTAACTTAATAATTTGATGACCAGATTGTTTTTCAACAAGGGCCTTGTAGGCCAAGAACATGTTAAATACTTTGCTCTTAAGTTTTAGGAAATAAACCCAAGTTTGTCTGGTGTAATCATCAATGAAAGTTAAGAAATATTTGAAACCAGAAAAGGAAGCAGATGGAAGAGGACCACACAAGTCACTATGCACAAGCTCCAAGGGAACCGAGGCGTGCCAAGAGGCACGTTTGTCAAAACTGTCCCAATGATATTTTCGGAGTACACAACCGGAGCAAACACCATCCCTTCAAGATACCATCGGAAGACCTATCACCATATTTTCTTTACATAGTTGTTGCAATGAGCGATAATTTAAGTGACCAAATTGCTCATGCCAAAGTTTGCTCAAGTTATCACTATGAGCAACAAAAACTGAAGGGAAAGGTGATGACCCAAAGTTGTTAAACTTGTACAACCTGGTAATATCATCAACAATTCCGGTAGCTAGGACCCGTTGAGGATCTTTAAAATCCTTTATTACAACTTGGTGAGGTGTAAAGGTCATAGTTTTACCTTCACCAGAATGAGTGATCTAATAGAATGATAACAAATTGCAGGAAATTCTTGGAACACATAGTACATCACTAAAATGACCATTATCTACTGGAACTGTTCCAACTCCTACAACACTTAGAGATCTATCATCACCAACAAATATTTGTTTGGTGTTACATTCATGCATAGTACAAAAGATGGCTTGATCCTTAGCCATATGATAAGATGCTTCAGAATCAATGAGCCATTCATTTGAAGTAGAAGAAGAAGATGCATTATAAGAATAACCAGAAGCACAAAGTGCATGTCCATGAGAGGTAGATTCTGAAGGCGAATCTAGGCTGATGTGGTGCTTCTCCATTGCTGCTTCCAAGGCTGCCATCTTCTTGAAACACTTAGATTCATCATGATTATCTTTCCCGCAATAGTTGCAATGATGCTCAGTCTTCTCGCCTTTTGGCTTGGATCCTTTGTCATTTTTTAAAGAAGTAGCTGACTGAGAGGGTTTGGGACCCTTGTTTGACTTATTATTGCGAAAATTTTGTTTCTTGGGAGGCTTGGACTTTTCTTTCTGTTGGGACAATAAGGATTTCCCAGATGTATCTGCATTGTTGATTATTCCAAGATGAATGAGTTTATCTTGTTCTCTAATCAGGGAATCACAAAAGGATTCAAGACTAGGCTCTTGATAGCTAGATGCATTTAAGGATGCTTTCATGGAGTAAAATGTAGATACAAAAACAGAATATGCAGGTCCAAGTTTGGAAAGAATATGATAAATGCACTGTTTGTCTTACCTCTCAATCTTACATTCTGCACATAAGAGTTTAAGAGTTTTGTACTTAGATAAATAATCTTGAATGCATGAAAAGTCACTTGGATTTTAAGAAATCAACTCATTTTCGAGTTGATGACCTCGAATTTCATTGTATTTACCAAACACAGTTTCCAACTTGTCCCAAGCAGCATTAGGTTCATCAATTCCAGATATGTGGAATCGCAAATCAGTAGAGATTGACATCCCAATCAATCCACGAGCTTCATCACATCTATTTGCCCATTTTATTTTTTTATCATCATCAATGGGTTCTTTTTCTTTCCCTGTTGTAATTCTGAAAAGTCCCCTACTTCGTAGAACATCTTCCATACGAGATTTCCATGAGAAATAGTTGGAACTATTAAGTAGAATATCAAAAGGGCTGGACATATTTGTAAATTAATGGCTGTAAAAGCAAAAACCAATAGTCTGGATGTAAAGATCTCGAAAAAATAGGCGGTTTAAAAAAAAACAGCACTCAAAACTGACTCTGTATGATGAAGTTATGCTTGAACAAAGAAACTGTTGAAGATGTCCCCAATAGTGACGTGGTAGCTAGAGAATGTTCAGCAAAAAAAGAACCCCCCTCTTCCCAAGATAAACCTTTTAACAATCACTTTACAAGAAAGTTGCTTTAAGTGAACCATTTTTGTAAAATAAGTGATTTCACTTTTACAATGATATTACTTTTAAATAGTGCAACAATAAATAAAAAAACTTAAGTGACTCACTTGTATTTTTATTTTTTATTATTTAAGTGAGATGCACTTTTACAATAAAGTAACTTGAAAATAGAAATTGCATGCACTTTTCTTTTTAAAAGTAACTTCCTAAGACTTGAACTCAAGACCTATTAAGGAATAAAGCAACTTTGAACCAAGTGAGCTAGATTAAAAGGTATATAAAATATTTGAATGAGGAAGGGGTTTTTTTTTTTTTTTAACTCTTCCTGCTCGGTTTGCGTGCTTGCCCTTTTTCCTGCAAAACAGAGCACAAATCGAAACAAAAAAAAAATTTCCACACTTGTGGAGTTAGATCTTGTTAGCTTGCCCGGAAAGTCTACGTTTTCTCTCTATTTCTGATTTGCCGAGATCACGCAACGTGCACGGCAAAGAGCATACGCAGCCGAAAAAACCCTTTCCCTTTCTGTTTCTGATTTGCCGAGATCGCTCAAGGTGCACGGCAAAGAGCATACGCAGACGAGAAAGCAACAATCCGAACCAAAAAAAAATCTAACAGTAAAAAAAAGGAAATATGAGATTTTTTCTTTTCAAAAAACGAAATAAAAAAATGCGTCACTGTAACATTATACCTGCAGATCTGGTGAAATACGCATTTCTGGAGCAACCGGGAACCGTTTTCGATCAAACAAAAACTATTTCCCAATGGAAACGACGCTCCGGACGCAATGGAACACCTCCCATAGCCCATAAATACACAGAAATACCAGAACTAGAAACCCTTTCGAGTTTCGACAACAACAGTTCAAGATCTAGATCATAACCAGAAGCGACACTTCATAAAAGCTCTGATACCATGTTCGGGTACACAGGGTACTGCCAAAGGACTGAACACCAAGAGAAACCACTTCAGACAAACAGATCACAGATCAAAACACCGATGTTTTGGCGTGGTTTAAACCCTCTTGAGGGAAACACTCCACGACCCCGGCCAAATAGCTTCTATGGGACAATTTATTATGCAAAGAAAGAAAGTTACAAATGAGCTTCTCATAGTCGATCAACTAAACAATGAACCTCCATGCTCTTTAAATAGAGATCATGGACAAATCGGGTGTTAAGCCACGGATCAGGGTTAGGTTTGATCTAAGAGAAGTTGAGCCGTCGGATCACTCTATGTCGGAAACATATCGTGACCGTCGGATTAAGTATTTACAAATGCATACTAATGCATACTAAAGAAACACACTATCCCTAACGGATATATTACACAAGTTGATCTTAACTAACTCCTAAGTGTCTAAATATCCTAATAACTTGATTAAGTCAAATAACACATTTCCCGAGGAGAAAATACACATAAATAAATGCGGTATATCCACAGTAGTTTATGGCTAAAATTATGCCAACCATTAATAAAATTTACATGACAAACCGAGGCAGTTTTGTTTCCTATTCTTTTAAAACTGTATATTTTTCTAAAGTTACATATGGCCCCGTGAGTGGTTCAAACAACCGGTATGTTTCCAAAATAACCTGGAAATCAAAACTATAGTCCACCAAGAATAAAATTTTCAAGTACGGTTACCACTTACTTCTTTCCCCAGTAGTAGTGCTGGTGAATCCCATCTAATGTCCGGAAACACGCACCTGTCAATAACAGATACAAATTTTAGGGTCAGAATCACACTTGTAAACAAACAAAGGAAGCGTTAAGAAATTATTGAAACTAAGAAGTATTACCTGTACTCAGATCTTTGAGTTGTGGGGGGTGAATGCTCGCGACCATGAGCAGTACTCTTAGATTTCGAACCTCCTTCTCTTCCAAAATCCTGAAATAGAAAAAATTTCTTCCATAACACATAGGATGCAAACCCAGAGCAAGAATCGACAAGAATGGGAATGAGTAGGAAATGCACTGAAATCCGTAATTCTTTATTCCCACTACAAGAAAAAAGGACATTGGTGAGGGTCAAAAAATGTCACCGTAAGCTCATTGGTTACGTTCAAAAGGGTGTTCATCACCAAAAACTGAACTTCACCAAAGGTGACGTCCCCAAAAGTATAGGTAATATGGTGAGGTTCAAGTTCCGTCACCAATAATAATTATTGTGACGGGTCATGTCCATCACCATTTCCTATGAATAATAATGATGAGTCTTTAATGTCCCTCACTATTGATCAATATATCGGTGACGTTCAAAAAGGTCTCCGTAACCAAAAACTGAATGTCACCTTTCATATGAACAACAATTATTTATGGTGATGGACCTTTCATGGCCCTCACTATTGTTATGGTAACGTTTGTTGACCGTCACCATTACATATTTTGGTGAGGGTTGAAAAATGTTACCATAAGCTCATTGGTGATGGTCAAAATAGCCTCTGTTATAAAAAATTGAACGTCGCCAAAGGCTGCGTCACCAAAAGTATAGGTGATGTGGTGACATTCAAGGTCCATCACGAATAATGATTATAATGATGGATAGTGACCGTCACCATTTATGAACAACATTGATTTATGGTGATGGACATTTCATGGCCCTCACTATTGATGCAAATATATGGCGACGTTCGTTGACCGTCACCATTTCATATATAAAAAATTACTTTTAATGATGTATTTTTAATAACCCTCACTATTGATACACATTTAGGAATGGATTGTGATCATCACCATTCCCTATGAATATTAGGGCACGATGGAATTGAACCACCAACCTCCTACTTGTAAAGCAAGTGCTCTTCCATTGAGCTACCACCCTTCAAAGAATTAGACCTTGAAACTTTGTAAATTCTAAATTCTAAAACTTTCATTAAATTACAAAACTTTGTAAAGTCTTGACGAATATCTTACTAAACAAGTCGGATAAGTAGCATAGTTGCTTAGTACCTTCCTCTTATGTCTATAAACAATGTAAAAAATAAATTAAAAAATCAACTATTTATTTTAAACAAAATCAACTATTTTTATAGCCACTAGTAGAAAGGGGCTAAGGCACATGGACATATTCATATATAATTCTTTCAAATTAAAATATATTTCTGGTAAAGTGACCGCCTTTTTTTTCTAGTTGATAATTGCTCACTAAGAGTATACTTAAAATCCTATATAAGCTTATATAAGAGAATCCCAAGTGATATTTATTAATCCTATCAAATCTATATATTTCCTTGCAAAGTCAGAAAAGTTCCAAACAAAAAATGTACTTGCTCTAGATAAGGGATATACAAATTCTAGTAATCCAATTCAACACCTAGTTCATTACCATAGAAAAACAGAATGCAAAATCATCATGTTATGAACAGATAACCCCAAATATGATTGAGAATGGAGTAATTGACAATATGCTTTAAATCTTTGTCAGATTTATTAGTCTTGTATCAAAGTCAATATAGTGTTAGGAGCCAGTGGTAAAGCCAAGAGTAGAGCCTTGAGGCACCACTGTATTCTATACATGTATTTTATATCTAAAGTAATGTATCTAGAGTATTGCTCTTTGGGTTCTTTTTATATCTAGAGCAAGATTACACTATCAAGGGTGATGGAACCTCCTCCTATATCTTTGGGTATCATCTTTGACTTGATCAACAAACTTGTGTGTAAGTCATAATAGTTCCAATAGAGGATTCCATGTTAAAAACACCTACTCGATTCCCAAGATGATGGTGTGGCAATTTCCCTGCAACTTTGAAACAACCTACACTTATGTATTATAACAAACATCCGTGCCAATAGTTTCATCAAACCTTCCAAGCTCAACAATTCTGCACACAGATTTTTTATTATCATTTTTAACATTCCCCAACTAGTAGGACAATTGTTGGGGATCAACAAATCCTAAAAGAAGAGTCAAAGATCAATCAAGTTTGTGACTAATGGAGTCACGTTGAAGAAAAGTTCAACACAAAAAAATTATCTAGGATGGGCACACAAATTCAATCATTGTATTAAAGGTGCAAAATAACAAAGAATCATCAACAATGAATGCAGATTGCAACCTCTTCATTGTGGTGGATGGAGTGGGGGAAGAACCAAGGAAGGCCTCCCAAAGGGTCTACACTAAGTTATAAAAAATCATTTTTCACAGTGGAAAAAGTGAGAAGAGAACTATGAAAAGTTTGAGATAAGTTGGGCTTGGTGAGGGTAACATTAGATTCAGTGTACTCATTGTCTAAATGAACCATGACAGGATAGTTCTAATCTATTTTGAGTACTCATTGTCTAAATGAACCATGAATGGAACAAATACTGGTTGGACAAAACATAATCAACAACACTATAACCGCTACCATGAGGAAAAAATCATGTATACCTATTTGAGCCTAAATATCTAGCGATCCCATTAAGAATGATGAGACTAAAATTCAACAAACAGGAGAAGGTGTCTCTCATTTGTAAACAAACACCATATCATTCCAACTCATGTATGCATATTGCATCCCTAGTCAAACCATGAATCAGTCTCCATAGAGTGCTAGTGTGGAAATTAAAATCACGCAAACGAATTATGTCACCCAAAGAGTAATATTGAGATATCTCAAGATACAACTCAAGAGGATGCCATTACTATGAGCCATAAAATTCAAGGATGTGAGGAAAAATAGTACATAGTGGGTTCTCTCTTTTGCTAAAACACAGTTATTCCATGTTGAATACAAACAATTAATAGAAGTGGAGCTAGAATAATGTCTATTTTTAAACACTCATACAATGGAGAAATTTGAACGAGCCATAGAAAGAAATGAACTTGTTTTATGTTAAATGAGATAAAATGTTATTTTGGTTATTTCTGGTGACACATCATCCAAAGTGATATGTAAGATCATCTCGGCTAAATATTTTACTACTCCCTATACATTTTGATGTACCATGTGCACCTAAAGAATCTATTTTTCATTCCCAGAATAAAAAATGTAGGCCTCCGCAAAATGCTCTAGAACCGGCCTATGACATTTGAATTGGAATCATTTAGCTTAAAAGGCCACTCTTGATGACTATCTATTACACTAAAGTCACCCAACAATTGCACCTAGCCCCAACTACAAGCACAAACAACTCACAAGGGGGAAATGTCACTAGAGATACTTGAATCCTTGCAGGTCATTAATAACACCACACTTTCACCCACCAGGCAAGCCCCTCTTGACTATTGTCACAAATTTATACCATAAATAAATGTAAGTGTAGGGCAACAGACTATTCACTTTAAGGAACCCTCATGATGTGTGATTTTTCTTTCCTTTATTAAACAAGTATAAAAAAGAAGACAAGTGGTCCACTATGACTAGAGTGCATACATGCACATGAATGACTTGCATACAAAGTAATCAAAACAATTACTCCAAGGACAACTGGTCGATAAAAAAATACCTATACAAAGAAAAGGATGATGCTCAGTGCACAGCATAGGACATCAATTAAAAACAGACATGTTGACACCACAATGTGTTGCTAGTATGTTATTATAACTGACCAGATGAGCCAATACATAAACACATTAATGGTAATAGAACCAGAACACAACACCTTTACGATCGATTACTACTGCTGTTGAACATATCAAGAAGGTTGATTATTCTTGACTTTTTTAGTAAATCTATAGCTGCAAGTCATGACCTAAAACCTATTAAATGAGAATCCACATAATTATAACTAAAATATTTCTTATTTACTAGTACATCTTAAATAATGGAAAGATTAGCATGTAACTTGCATTACCTTCCTCCAATACCATTAACTAAATTTTGCAGTTGTTTAATAGAGTATGGAAAAGGCTTCTTTGGGAGTGGAGTTTACCTGCTGCAATAGTGTCGATTGTTGTTGAGATGAAAATTGCTTGGGGATGGTCCCTGATAAATGAGACTACTGAGCCCCCAGGAGGGCAACACTATGACCTTGCTGCTGAACCTGTTGAAGTCGTTGAAGAAATTTCTCCCTTTGATTAGGTGCAATTTCAGCCCATCCACGATATTGTCCCTAAGAAGACAAAAACAAATTCATCGAACTCAAAAGTAGATTTGACATTTGTTCCCAATCTGAAAATATGATTGATTTGTTAATGATAAAAAAAATCAAGGTAGAAGGAATTCTAAAGTCAGATAGAAGAGATTTTGCAATTATACTTGTTACCATTTTCATCTCTTAAAGACATCACTTCAATTTGAAAAAGAAGGCTTAAAACTTAAGTCTTTCAGTGAGTCAATCATGCAACTAAGATTTATGAATCCCTTATCCGTGTTACAATCTAGACCTCAGTTAAAATTGTTTTCACTTCAATCATAGAAAGCAAATTATATATGTCGAATTGCCAATACAAAAAATGTTCTTCTCTGTCACTACATATTCTAAGTGAGAAATATGTCATATTAAACCAAAAGTCTGACAGATAATCCTTTTAAAATGTATAATCCTTACAATTTCAACAGACTCTAAATGTTGCATAATGTAAAATGTCATTACACTACAGAATAGAACATAAGTAACCAAATTGCATACAACTAACATTTTCAGAAAGCAAAAATAATTACCATTTCGGTTTGATTTTGAAACGAGTTTCCAATATGAATATAGGTGACGATGGAATTATAGTGATGGATTTTGGTTTATTGAAAATAAGCATGAAATCAAAAGAAGAATGGATTTTGGTGGTAGTATCAACTTTACATACAAGTCACCTCACATATGATGCAGAAAGCCTTAAGTACTATGCCATAAAGGTCTTTTGCAAAGTAGTGAAGAGCAAACGATAATTTGAGAGAAAATGAATAATTCAATGGGTTAGTTACAGTACTTCAACATCACCAAAACACTACGTTGGTCTACATAACATTCTACCCAAGTCTACATCACTACACCCTAGCCAACATCATCCTCTCCCAAAAATGTGGGGCCCACCAACCTTGAAAGTAGCCCAAATCAAGGAATACCTCTTCCAGAAAGGGGGCCTATCCCTAAGTGGTACTCAAGTGTTGCCATATCATGAAGTTTGTGAAGCAATGCCTATCCCTAAGTGGTACTCAAGCGTTTCCATATCATGAAGTTTGGGAAGCAATTTGTAGAAAATCCCTATCATTGATAATAAGTTCACTTACAACTATGATCACCACACATTAAATTGTTTTGTCAAAGATGGTTATTCATTTTAAATTGCCAAATACCAAGTGCCTATCCCTAAGTGGTACTCAAGCGTTGCCATATCATAAAGTTTGTGAAGCAATTTGTAGAAAATCCATTTTTTTGTCAAAGATGGTTATTCATTTTAAATTGTCAAATACCAAGTGCTTATCCCTATGTGGTACTCAAGCGTTGCCATATCATGAAGTTTGTGAAGCAATTTGTAGAAAATCCCTATCGTTGATAATAAGTTCACTTACCACTATGATCGCCACATATTCAATTGTTTTGTCAAAAATGGTTATTCATTTTAAATTACCAAATACCAAGTGCCAAATTAATCGTTATTCATTACATCTAAAAGTGCCAAATACCCAGTGCAACCATTTATCCATACAAACGTCAATTAAAGCCCCAAACACATTTATTGTTTTTCAACCATTTATCCATACAAACGTCAATTAAAGACCCAAACTCATTTATTGTTTTTCACATTGGCAGTAATACAATAGTTCATGGAATATAAAGAAACAGGACTTTGTTTCTTCTTGCATGTTGGATAACTTCCAAGTGCACTACCAAACATCATAGTTGATACCAATGGCGTATACCTCTCCAAGTGTCAAATGCGCCAAGGGAAAATTCCATAATTATTTGTATGGTGCATTAAGCATTGAAAATCGTTGTATGAGATTGGATGTATCAACAACAAAATTCATTTGGGGTAATTCTAACTGCAGAAAGATTAAAAGCTTAAGTACGCACTCAACTCGAGAGCACTAGATTCCAACAAACAATGCCTTTAATGTCAGTAGCTCGCAACCATTTATCCCAGTCCAGACTTTAGGTGCAGTTACCTTTAGCCAACCACAACCCGCATATTGACACATGATGTATCTCTTCCACCTCGAACTGTAAGAGCAGTCAAAGTCTCAAATATATATGGTGATCAAAACTATGGAAAGTAGTTAACTACGTCACTTACAAGCATTATCATCTGAGAATAGCCAATTTTAGATGCATAGGATACATAAAATTCTTTCTTAGGCTACTTCAATAGCCACAATAGTTTCTCATTGTACAAGCATGTATATTTATGGGGAGATAATCTATCAACATCATGGTACATGTAATCAAATGGTTACATCTTCAGTACCTATAGAAAATCCATTTGGGACTCTTCCAACATCACCCACAATATGTATTGATCAAAATGCAAGGCGAATTCTTTCCATTCAATATAGCATTCCTAGTGTTCTGTGGCATGCTGTTATATATATTGAGGCTTTATTTCTCCTAAAATGTCGGAAATGCTAGTAACAAAGGTTTCAATAGTTGGTGAATTATTGGAAAAATATGAATATGGTTGAGCATGGGCATTGGGTTAATCCTCTTACTTTGAGCACCGAGTATGCACTTCGAATAAAAGCTTTATACTCTTGTCTTTGCCATGCCTTATCTGGACATTTTCATAAACTATACTTTGTTTTACAATATAGTTATGAAGATTGTTTTCTTGGTGCATCACAAGGTTGTTCATAAGAGATATGATAGAGTGGCACTTCTGAATAACCATAGAGAATCAGAAGCAAGAAAAGGGAAAACTACCTAAATCAGTTGGGGAAGTTGGAAAGCAGATGGCAGCAAAAAATCCTTCAAAGATTTCAGTTAAAGGAAGAGTACCTAAAAACTTCGGAATCCTAGGAAGGTCAACTATTTCCAGATTTCTAGGCAGAATATCGGTGATCAATTTTAAATCCCATATTTTTAGGCATAAAATCAACAACAATTAAAGAATCATTTCCAACATTTCAAGCCATGAAGGAAGTTTAAAATAGAGGTGGCAGAGCATTTTGAGACTTCTCGATCATTTGTTAGCTCCAGAAAGAAGGAGTCGATTAACATTTGATGATAATTATATTCAGTTCAGCATCTCCATGCACAAAATCAACTATCAATCCTATATTTCAAGGCCTCCATATTCATATTCCATAATTTTTAGATTGATGAAGCATCTTCAACAAGTATTTCCATATTTTCTATGACAAATCACAGATTTTATCTATTTCTAGGTACAACTAGTATGATTGTAATTTCTATAAAGTTTATTAATTTGAATGTAATGAGGGGACCTTCTTCTTAGAAGGAAGCAGGGGTTTGAGTGCTTCAAGCAGAGAGTGTCAATGTAAAGGATGAGAGTTATAATAATTGCATTAGCTTTATTTTCTGCAACATGGCATGCTCAAAGATCTATCACCTTGATGGATAGGCTATGATTATACTGTAATTCTATTTTACTTCTTCTTTTGAATACATAGCTAGTTTTTGGATATGGATTTAGAATCCATAATAATTGTATTAGCTTTATTTTCTTCAACATGGCATGCACAAAGATCTATCACCTTGATGGATAGGTTATGATTATACTGTAATTCTATTTTACTTCTTCTTTTGAATACAGAGATAGTTTTTGGATATGGATTTAGAATCCATTTGTGGTGGCATATTAGGGTCTATAATTGAAAACCCTTAGTCTTATTATCATATGAATACTAAAATGATTGAGGACAAGGCGTACCGAGTGGTGTCTTTGGGAGAGATTGAAAGTGGAGGGATGAGAAGATGAAAAAGTGTGTAAAAAGATGAAGAGGATCGATAAACCTTGTTATTGGGTAGGAGATTAGTATGAATGAAGTCATTTCGATGTCAAAAATTATATTCATTGGGATAATTGATGATGAAGAGTTGGAGATAGTACAACCATAGAATTAGTGGTTTCAAGTTTTGATTTAGTAATGAATTCAAGTGAGCCATAATGATTTCAGTTACTGTAGATAAAATGACTGTATTGTACATATTTTTTTTGAGTATATTTCACCATTTCACCTCAACCCTAGTCAATAATAGTAACGGATAAGCTCTGTACACATCCACCTAGAGTTTTTTATTTGCTTCATAAAGTACACAAAGAATACCATATTCGAAATAGTCTACTACTTGAAGACCATATGCCCTGCTTTTTATTGCAAGAACTCCAAAAATAGTTCATAAAAACTCAAGTATAATTTTATTATATATCAAGGCTAATATATAATTTTATTCAGTTCTAGTTACATCATCATTAAAGCTCTGATTTCATTTAGATGCAAATAAGGAACATACAATGCCAATATATGATCACTACCACAGTTTAAGAGAGCTGATACATCACTCTTTCTCAATCCCTTTTTTAGAGTAGTAATGTTGTCATTATTGAACCTTCAGACCCAAAAGATGACAAGAATTTAGATAAGAATCTTAAGATTCAATGCCACTTTAGAAGCATGTGAGAGGGGTCGATTTCAACACTGATAGTGCATAGGTGTTGAAGCTCAAATGATGTTAAGAGCATGGTTTGACTTTGGCTTAATTTGAGTTAAAGGGGCTTTTCTAATTATGTTTTTGAGTTGGATGGCTAAGTTTATTGAGGTTAACATCTACACAATGAATTGAAGTGCATTAAGAAAATAAATGTCACACGAGATGAAATTAGCATGTTTAAAATTACAATGCTAAAAAAATTAACAAAGTTATAGTTTTAGTTGGTTATGAAAGTTCTAATTATTATGAAGAGTTTTATGCTCAAAACCCTCCCCATGCCAATTATGCCAATCATAGTGGTGACAATGCTGAAAAAATATTTGAGAAGTTACAGTTTTAGATTGTTATGGAAGTTCTAATGATTTTGAATAGTTTGAAACTAAAACCATCCTTGTGGCAATATTTCTAATGCCAATAATGAGCTCTATGTTGATGTATATGTAACTTCGGAATGTATTTCATATATATATTTATTGAACTCCTATAGATATGTATTATTCCTCTATACAGAAGTGTCGTCATTTTTATTGACAAGTGTCGCAAGTGTGTTAACTTGCCGATGGGTTATTAGACCATCTTGTAAGGGTTTGGCCTGGATTAATATAACATGAGGTTATTGTGCTAAGCTAGACAAGTCAGCCCCATAAGTTTATTGGGCAGTCAGGACAAGTATAAATGGAGATCTCCCGATCTCTATTTGGATCACTTCAGAAATTAATCTTCCTTCACTCGAAAAGTGGCGCACATGTGAGGAGGAGGATCAACTGCTAGGAGGAGTCTATCTCTATGTACTTGGGTTGTACTTTGGTTGTATCATTGCTCTATCTATCTCTGAGGAAGTTGTGGGGTTTTTCACCTTAGGGTTTTCCCCATGGAAACTCTGTGTGTCTATTGTATTTTATGTTTGCTTCTTGTGATGATTGACATGCTTGCTATGATTGATGTGCATTGATATACTGTACATGTTATTCTCTCAGCAAAGATCCTAGATTATATTGAATTAATGCTCAAAATTTAACATGGTTGCAGAGCTAACTTGAGAAGAAGACATTGTGCAGTGACAGAAACCAGGGTTTCTTGTTTATTGGGTTTCTCTCCACAGATTTTGGAAAAGAAATATGATATATTGACTCTCCTCAGCAAGGTCAATCTATCTGTCCAATCAGAATTCAATTCTGAGCACTTTCAGTTTTGGCCCTAAAAATTAGGGTTTCCACAAAAATAGGAATTTATGAAATTTGAAGAGATAGCTAGAAGTTCCTTGGAAAAATCAAATTTTAGAGATTTGGATCGAGATTTTTGGCTGGGTAAATCTCCAGGAAACTCAAACCGTAGTTCAGGGTCCTCCCTAGTGAACTCGGGAAGACTAAAAGGCAGTTCTGAAGGGTGAAGCTTTGCAAATATCAAATTCTGAATACACTAGGCTGATCAGCTCATCAAGGAACATCTTTCTATCCTTTCAGAAATTTGAAATTCACATTTTGAATTTTTAGGGTTTCTCTAACAAACCCTAATCCGGGACCAGACCCAGTTTTCAGCAAATCAAGTGGTAAGACCTAAATCTTTTCTATTTCCATTTGAAGTACTCTTTAAAGATGTCTCACCACACCAAGCTTGAGGACAAGCTTGAAGGGGCTGATAGCTTCCGAGCCTGGAAGTATAGGATTGGGTTAATCCTGGAAGAGAATGAGTTGGACTCATATATAAGGGAAGAGGTCCCTGTCCCAGAGGGAGAAGAGGCTAAAACCCTCCACATGAAGAACTTGGTCAAGGAAAAGAGAATCATTGATGATTCTATCAAGGACCATCTCATCCCCCATGTGTCATCTCTGAAGACACCTAAAGAGATGTTTGACTCCCTATCCAAGCTATTTGAAGGGAAGAACATAAATCAGAAGATGACTCTGCGGAACCAATTGAAAGGGGTAAAACTTCAAAATGGAGAATCCATTCAATCTTATTTTTCTAGGGTCTCTCAGATCAAGGAACAACTAGAAGCAGTGGATGAAATGGTGGAGAATGGTGAAGTTGTCATGACCACTCTGAATGGCCTACCCAGGTCATGGGACTCCTTTATCCAAGGAATCTGTGCAAAAAAGAAGTTGGTATCGTTCAGCAGACTACGAGAAGAATGTTCACAAGAATAATCAAGGCTTGTGGCATGAGAAGAAAAGATGGGGAATGAAGATCAAGCTCTCACAGCTCACACCAAGAAAGGGAAGTCCAAGAGAGAGCCATCTCACTTCAAGAAATCTTCACATCACCATAAAGAAAGGAGAATATGCTTCACCTATAATGAAAAGGGACATATTGCCATAAATTGTCCCAAGAACAAGAAGGACAACAAATACTTCAACAACAAGAAGAAGGGCAGCAAAATAAGGTACCATGCTCATGTTTCCGAGGATGATGAACCTCCCAAGAAGAAGGCTAGAGCAGAAAATGATGATGATGACTCATCGAGCGAAGAAGAGTATGTTCTAATCTCTACTCTCACAGGTAGTATTTCTCATGGTTGTAATGATTGGCTTATTGACAGTGGGGCTTCCAAACACATGACTGGGATGAAAGAATCTTTTGTAAATCTATCTGAACATGAATCACCCCATAAGGTGAAACTTGGGGATGATTATCAATACCCTATCAAAGGAAGTGGGGAAGCCTCCTACAATCTAGATTCTGGAAAGTCTTTGAAGATGAAGGAATTTCTGTATGTACATGGGATCAATAAGAACCTACTCTCCATATCCGCATTGGATGCAAAAGGTATGAGGGTTTCATTTGTGGAAGGCCAAGTTCTAATGTGGCCAAAGGGAAAGACCATAGATGATGCAGTGGTGATTGGAGAGCAAGAGGAAGGATTGTATAAATTGAAGGGACAACCTGAACATGCCATGGTGCATGATTCCATGGAGCCAAGTGAACTTTGACATAGAATACTTGCTCATATGCACTATAGGGAGCTTCCAATTGAAAGCAAGGCTATAGAGGGTCTTCCTGAAATCAAGACAAAGCATCAAGGTGTTTGCAAAGGATGTGCAAAAGGAAAGAACATAAAGAAAACATTTCCAAGCAGTGAAAGCAAAGCTAAAGGAATCTTGGAAATCATCCACTCGGATGTATGTGGTCCAATGTCATCCAGTTCTCTGAGTGGGTATGTTTACTATGTCTCTTTCATTGACAACTTCTCCAGGAAGACTTGGGTTTACTTCTTGAAGAACAAAGATCAAGTGCTTGATAAGTTAAAGGAATTCAAAACCTTGATGGAGAACCAAACTGATAAGAAGATCAAAACATTCAGATCCGACAATGGTGGAGAATTCACTTCAGGTGACTTCAAGAAGCTATGCAGTGATTTGGGGATTAAGAGGGAGTTGACTGCTCCTTACAATCCACAACAGAATGGAGTAGCAGAAAGAAAGAATCGAACAATCATGGAAGCAGCAAGGGCAATGCTGCATGACCAGGATCTACCTATGCATATATGGGCAGAAGCAGCTAGGACAGCTATATATGTGATGAATAGAACACCCCAAAAGATATTGGACAACAAAACACCATAAGAGGGCTTCTCTGGTAAGAAACCCGAAGTCATCCATCTCATAATATTTGGTTGTCCAGTATACACTCATGTCCCAAAGGAAAAGAGGACCAAGCTGGATCCTTCAACAAAGAAGGGTATCTTTGTGGGTTACAGTGAAAGCTCGAAGGCTTACAAAATATAATTTCCAGGGTTCAAGAAGATTGATGTCAGCAGAGATGTGACATTTGATGAAAACTCAACATTCATCAAATCAAGGAAGACACCTGTTGAAGATTATGAAGAACCTAAGGAAACTAGATTTCAAGACAGTACTATGATTGAAGCAGTTCTAGATGCAAATTGTGAAATTGAAGATCTGCAAGAACCTGTAGATCCACCCCGTGAGAATAACTCTCACAAGAGGAAACCTGCATAGGCTAGAGAGCTCATTCAAGATGCAGAAAGATATGGCATTCCAGAAGAAGAACACAGAGAAAAGAAGAGAACTAGATCACACACCAGCTATGTTGCTTTACTCTGTGATATCATGAACAAAGAACCTTCCAGTTATGAAGAAGCAGCGAAAAAGAAAGAATGGAAGGATGCCATGGTCGAAGAATACCAATCAATAATGAAGAATGATGTTTGGGATGTTGTACCAAGACCTGAAGGGAAGTCTGTTGTGACTTCCAAATGGATCTACAAGATCAAGCATGTTGTAGATGGCAGCATAGAGAAATACAAGGAATGATTTGTAGCTCGTGGCTTCTCTCAGAAAGAGGGAATAGATTATGAAGAAACTTTTGCTCCTGTAGCTAGGTACACTTCCATCAGATCAGTACTTGCTCTGGCTGTAGCGATGAAATGGAAGATACACCAGATGGATGTCAAGACTGCTTTCTTGAATGGTGTAGTTGAAGAGGAAGTGTATGTGGAACATCCACTTGGTTTTGAAACACATGACAGGGAGTCATATGTGTGCAGATTGAAGAAAGCCTTGTATGGTTCGAAGCAAGCTCCTAGGACTTGGTATGGTAGGATGGACAGTTTCCTATCTAGTTTGGGCTTTACCAAGAGTAAAGCGGATTCCAACCTTTACTACAAGGTTGAGGAAGGGAATCCAGTGATACTACTTCTGTATGTGGATGACCTGTTTGTTACAGGTAATGATAGTTTGATTGCTGATACGAAGAGGAAGCTTGCTGTCGAGTTCGAGATGAAGGACTTGGAGATGATGCACTATTTTCTAGGCATGGAGGTGTGGCAGAGTGCAAATGGGATCTTCCTTGGACAAGGGAAGTATACAGTGGAGATCTTGAAGAGGTTCAGGATGATGGACTGCAAGGCCATGGCCACACCTATGGCATCGAACCTGTAGCTTATGTGTGATGCTTCATCTGAGTCGGTTGATGTCACTATGTATCGTCAGATGATTGGGTCCTTGATGTACTTGATGAACACGAGACCAGATATTTGCTTTGCGGTGAACACATTGAGCCAGTTCCTGACGGATCCGAGGAGTGTTCACCTGGTTGTTGTAAAGCATATTCTGAGGTACCTGAAGGGTACAGTTGATTATAGGACCAAGGATGATGTGAATCAAAAGTTTAACCTACAAGGTTATGTTGATTTAGATTGGGCAAGCAGTGCTACATATAGGAAGAGCACTTTCGGGTGTTACTTCGGTATGGGATCAGTTGTGATCTCTTGGTTTAGTAGGAAGTAGTCCTGCGTAGCACTGAGTATAGCCGAGGTAGAGTATGTTGCAGCCTATTCGGCTAGTTGTTAGGAAGTATGGCTTCGGAAGCTACTATCTGATTTATTTGATCTACCGCTGGAGGCTACTGGTATATTTTGTGACAACCATAGTTGTGTGAAGATGTCTAAGAACCCGGTGTTCCACGACAGGTTGAAACACATAGAGATCAAATATCACTATATCAGGGATATGGTGCAGAGGGGAGCAGTAAAGCTCCTGTATGTTGCAACGGATGAGCAGATTGTAGATGTATTGACGAAGACACTAGCTAGAGTGAAGTTCGAGTACTTCAGAGAGAGGCTTGGTGTTCTTCAGATAGATGACACTTTCAGGAATAAGTGATGGAGACATTTGTTGTAGACATTCCTAGCATGGTGGAAGGGGGATCCTTGACATGGCTGTGGATGTAAGCGCTGGATGATGAGCATCTGGATGATGTTCTAGTTTCTGCTCTATATGATCAGTTGGATCATTTACATTTGTATGTATGTATGCATCATGTTGGATGCTGGATATGATCAGTTGGATCATTTATGTATGTACGCATCATGTTGGATGTTGGATATGATCAGTTGGTACATCTATGTATGTACGCATCATATTGGATGCTGGATATGATCAGTTGGATCATTTATGTACGTATGCATCATGTTGGATGCTGGATATGATTAGTTGGATAATTTATAGATGTATGCATCATGTTGGATGCTTGGAGCATGTATCTGTATATGTATTAGGTAGATACATTGTGTGGATCATGTATCTATGTATGTATCAGGTGGATACACTATGTATGGTGATATGTATCAGGTAGATACTTGGTATGCATTAGGTAGATGCATTGTATGATCAAGATGACCATGGATGACGAGCTTCTCCAGATGACATGTATCAGGACGATGCAATGATGATGATCAGTATGATCATGTGTACATTAGGATGATGTATGGAGAGTATCAGGTTGATACTCTGTGGCCGTGGACAAGTTGTTCAGATGAGCATGTAAGTAGACCTGGGAGATTTGGACAGGATTAAAAATGCCTCAGATGCTCTTTCGAGGCATTGCTCTCGGAGGACATGTAAGTAGACTTGGGAGATCTGGATAGGATGAAAAAGGCCTTAGATGATCTTTCGAGGCATTGTCCTATGACATGTAAGTGGACCTGGGAGATATGGATAGGATGAAAAAGGCCTCAGATGCTCTTTCGAGGCATTGCCATGACCACATGTAATATGCTCCTGGGAGATCCGACAGGTAGAGATGTGTGCTTGTAATAGCCTGGGATGCTTCAGCCAGGTTTTGTGGTGGACCACATGTAATGTGCTCCTGGGAGATCCGACAGGTAGAGTTGTGTGCTTGTAACAGCCTGGGATGCTTCAGCCAGGTTTTGTGGTGAGATCACATGTAATGTGCTCCTGGGAGATCTGATAGGTAGAGCTGTGTGCTTGTAATAGCCTGGGATGCTTCAGCTAGGTTTTGTGATGGGTCACATGTAATGTGCTCCTGGGAGATCCGACAGGTAGATCTATGTGCTCGTAACATCCTGGGATGCTGCAACAAGGTTTTGTGACGCACATAATAAGTCTTGAGGATTCCACAGTATGGCCAGTGATGATGAAGACCTGCAGGTGGTGGGCCTACATCTAGTATGAAAAAGGACTGGCTCTGTAGAACTTCATATGACGAGTAGATTCAGTGATTGATTGAGATAGAAATAGCAGTGACGATGACAATGATTCGAGGATGATGATTCGTTGATGATGATCGAGAGAAGAAGACTTGTGCTAGCAGATCTGTGTCGAGAAATACCTTCCTAGTTAAGAGGGAGTGTTGATGTATATGTAACTTCGGAATGTATTTCATATATATATTTATTGTACTCCTATAGAGATGTATTATTCCTCTATACGGAAGTGTTTTCATTTGTATTGACAAGTGTCATAAGTGTGTTAACTTGCCAGTGGGTTATTAGACCACCTTGTAAGGGGTCGACCCAGATTAATGTAACATGAGGTTATTGTGCTAAGCTAGACAAGTCGGCCCCATAAGTTTATTGGGCAGTCAGGACAAGTATAAATAGAGATCTCCCGATCTCTATTTGGATCACTTCAAAACTCACTCTTCCTTCACTCGGAAAGTGGCGCACATGTGAGGAGGAGGATCAGCTGCTAGGAGGAGTCTATCTCTATGTACTTGGGTTGTACTTTGGTTATATCATTGCTTTATCTATCTCTGAGGAAGTTGTGGGGTTTTTCACCTTACGATTTCCCCATGAAAACTCTGTGTGTCTATTGTCTCTTATGTTTTCTTCTTGTGATGATTGACATGCTTGCTATGATTGATATGCATTGGTATACCATACATGTTATTCTCTCAGAAAAGATCCTAGAGTATCTTGAATTAATGCTCAAAATTTAACATTCTAATGACTATTATTTTGGCAATGCTAATGCAAATGATGCCAACCCTCCCCAAGTTGGATCATTTAAGTGGTATAATCTACATTAGATCAATTATGTGCACACAATGTGCAAGAGCTTGTTAGCCCAAAAAATGGCATGTTGAATTCATATGGCCAACTAATGAAAACTGCATTGTACATAGTGCCTTTGGAGACGGTGGTTGTGGGATCACCCATAACTCATTGAGGAATCATAATGGCATGGCTTGATGACATTACACAAATTTCTTTGCAACCAAGGAAATAATGGGCTTGCACCACTCTAGGCCTGGGAAACTTGACTTGGACTAGACAATACTAAAATTTCATTACAACTGGGGATTTCACATGGTTGCCCCACTCTCATCCAAGGAAACTCCATGTGAGGGTGGGTTGCATGGAGGTCCCATTTGTATGGCATGGAGGGTTTATAGGTGGTCACCCCACTTCATACCTAGGGCATTACTTGGGAACGCCTAGTGGCTTCCACATCCACATCAACCATGATTTGCTACAAATGCATTTACAACCTTGCTCATTATGCTTCTGTCTTTGCTCTTCTTGCAAGAGCACTACATCCACCTTTTCAAATAGTTGTATAATTGTCTAGGACAATATACACAACCTATACACCCTGGGCAAACTATTCAACAACAATGTTACAAAATCTATCTTGGATTTTTATCCAATTTCCAACAACTCATCCTTGAGCTCTTTCATCTTCGCAACATGTTCAATTATGATATCTTTATCTATAGCCTTCAAATCGGTATGTCAAATTTTAAGTAGCAAAAGTTTCAATTCTTAGCTCTTTTCTCTTCTTGTATATTGAAATTATTGGTATAATATGTACATGTGTCCACAACCCATTCATATATATCATTAGTGTACTTGTAATCATGGATAAGTCCATACTTATTCTTTTATTGTATTGCTAGGTGTGGTTAAGGCCAACCCAATCAACTTTGATATGTAGGCTCAATAACCCTAGGGAGTGTGCCCTACTTATGTGGGTCCATAACTCCTCTTAAGAGGATGCTCTCCTTGAGTTGTTTATAAATACAACTCAAACATCATTTGTAAATCGTCTTTCTAGATCATTGAACTACGACTCTATAATACACATGGTTTACCTTAAATTTTAATGCCTAAGGGCACTACATATTTGTCATTCTATTGCAGTTGGAATATTTTCTCTTTTATTTGAATTTGTGCATCTCATGTATAGTGCACTCGTGCTTGGGCATCCTTCTCTCTATAGTGCACTTTTGGTCAGCACTAGCACACTTCTTTAGTACTTTTTTTTTTCCCTTTTACTGAGAATTGATCCATGACCTCTCAGCGACTATCCCAGTAGGATGGCAAAAGATCCCATTCATAAGATATTAGATAAGATAAATTTATTAATGTCCAGCAAATTACCATAAATAGGTCAATGGAACTCCTAGGTATAGTAGTGTGGGACCTTCCTGGCTTTCTGATCTTCCTAAGTGACTTTTCCTGGAGTGGAGAAAGGAAAAGAAGCCGCACCCCCTCCTGTGGTTTGGGCCGCTGGTACATTATCCAAAATAATGAGTTCCATTAGGGTCATTCCTCCCACCGGATCTTGGGTCAACTAAACCCAAACCCCAAACGCTGCCTGGTCAATAAATTCCTGCAATTCTAGCCGTGGTGACCTTCCCAAAAAGCCGCGAGTGCATTATAGGATTCCCAGAAAAACGAATAATAATATTTTAATGATGCATTTCAGAATTTCGTTTTAATGATGCATTTCAGAATTTGAACTATTAGGGGCAAATGTCCTCTGTTTCAAAATTGGAATGCATACATTTAATATTCTTATGAAAAATGAATAACTTACTTGAGAGTGCCAACATGCTGACTATTATTCTCTAGAAACCAAGCTCAGTTTGCTTTGTCCAAGACACGGCTCAATCTGTCACTGTAATACAGGGTGCCTCTGACCCTAATGTTGTTTACTGTTGGGATGCTTCCCATGCTCTTGCTATTGCCTGCTCCTCTTCGGGTGCTACTGGCTCTCAATAAAAAGCTATTGAACCGCTGCTGGTAAATCTACTCGCTCTGGTGTTGGTTAATCTTTATCTCGTTCTTGAACTACGTCTCGATATGGATCTAAAACCAATGAATCTAGGACTTCTTTAACCACTACTATAGATAGTGGTGAGGATGCTTCTTCAACTGAGCTCTGATAATGATGGGATGAGAGATTATGATAACCCTTTTTTCCTATCAAGAAACCTATCCTTCCATGCCAAATCTCTACATCTTCTAATGATTCCAGGAACCCTATTTCCTATAGTTTGAAAATCTTTGAAAGGGAGGCCAGTATGAGATGAGGGGCCTGAGTAAGAAGAAAGCTTGGAGATTTTATTAATTGTAGGTTCTAGGCGCAAGATATTTTTCTTGATTTCCTCGCTGGAAACCATAACACATATGATGATTCTAGTCACTGTGAACAGCGTGCCTATTGCACTTATTGCATATCCAAGAAACAGGGTCCATAGTTATACAATAGTGCAAAAATCGATACCAAGCCCTTCCAACTCCATAGTATTCATGATGATTTTGGTCACTGTGATTCACAACGCGCTTGTTGTAGATCTGAGAAACAGGGTCCATAGTTCTACTACAATGCAAAAATGGGAGCCCAGCCCTAAATCTAAAAAATCCCCAATTTTAACTCTCTTTTTTTCTCAGTTAGCCAAATTTTGGTGGAAAAATTGAAACTTCTCCACGAAATTTTAAAAAAAAAAAAATCTATATCTAACTCAACTCTGTATTCTCCCCATCAAATCTTGGTGGTAAAACTGAAACTCCACAAAATTCAAATAATTACCTTTTACATTATTTAGTATTTTCTATATTTTTTAATTATATATATAATATTAAATAAACCATCGAATACTTTAAAATTTTATTTTTTTTTAAATTATATATATATATATACTTTTAAAATATATATTATTAAAGAAAGGGCCTAACTAGATAAATTGTCAGCTATGTTTGAGACTTAAATCGGCTGTGGATTAACTTGAAACCCTAGCTCCTTGCTTCTGGCATGTGCGGCTCGGTTGTGTGCCCATGGGCTCCTCCTGTGTAGGCCGACCCTTGGCTTGGCTCTGCAATGGACTCCCCTCGAGATCTGAATCTGGAGGATCACCGACAGCTTCTGGATCACCTACGTATGCAACAAATCAAGATGCCCTCGCTACAGTTTTGGGGCCTAAGAGGAGGGGCTGTGTATGTGGGCTTGGCTTTGGAGTCACTCCAACAGAATTGTTTGGAAAAGAGCGTGCCTACAAGAAGGAACTGCATAAAACAGAAGAGAAGATGAGAGAAAAAGACAAGGAACTTTGAATATTGAGAGCAGATGTTGATGAATTAATGGAATGGAAAGTTTCCATGCAAGTGGGGAGAGAAAACGGTTCCTTCAGTCCTAATCAATCTTTCTTGAAACAAACTCCATTGGCTTCGGGACAACATATTTATGACCAAAGTGGTAACTCCAGACCACATGTAACTTCTAAACCTATTTATTTTCATGTTCAATTTTTTCTTCTTATTTCAAGGAATCTTACAATAATTTATTTATTGGTAGGGTCAGTGGCCATTGCCACCTCCAAAAGCAAGATTGAAAGTCGAAAAAAATGCTTACTTACATATTTTAATGGTGCGGTGAAGGTCACAAAGGGTTACATACGAATCATTGAGCCAAATGTTGTCATGTCTAATAGGGAAGAATTAGAAGAAGGATATTATTATGTGTGTCCACAAGTACTTTTGGTTGATCTTGATTATCAAATCAAGCTTAAGAGTAGAATCAGTCAATGTGAGTATTTAGCAGATGCACTTAAGAGTTTTATACCTTGGAAGAGCAATGACATTGAATTGATCAATGGTGGAGAAGAATGCCAATGACCATCTCTTGGCAGCCATTTTTGTGATCTTTTGGTCAACTGTCTACATTTGGATATTGCTCTCAACACTCCACTTGTTCTCTATCTAATATCTAACTCTCAAGACCCAAGTCTAATATCTAACTCTCTAATTGGCAAAATTATGCACCATCATTTCCAACAGCCATGCTAAGTCTACATGACAATTATGTGCCCTTTCTGTAATGCTTCCAAACTGTTGGATTGTTCCCACATGTCCCCCTTGATTCATATACTATTGTTTGAAGATTTATTGAGAACAGAGTATCGCATAATGTTAGCAAGGGTGAAGTAAAGTTGACTATGTAAAAGGAAGAATTGAAGCAAGTTTGTTTGAGCAGGACTTGAGGAAGTTTGGTTGTAGAGAAATGTGAAGTCTAAGTGTTTAGGCTTGAAGTCAAGGACCATTGATATACTTTGAAGAATATGTATTACAGGGTGTAGTAACATCCTTTCAACAACACCTGATAAAACATGAAAATGTGATCATTACCATCAGATTTGGGCACTGGAGGAAGGTTGTTACAGCCACCTAGCATCTAAAATATCTACTGCATTAACTAATATCAGATCACAGATTGACAACAACAGATTCAAGTTGTTTGTTAGCTGAAGATGTAGAGTCTATCACCAAAAGTAATCTCTCATTATTTGAGGTTCATATCTGGGCATTCAAACATCAAAACAACTATTAAATATCATATCTGCAAAAAGGAAGAGCATTAATCATTGATATAGTCATCATTCCTCTTCTAGCCATCGAAACAGAGACTTCCAAGCATGTATGACTACCATTTATTTGAATAATAATATCAGATTTGATCATATATTGTGACTGTCATGAGTTGATTAACATTCATTTCAATAGCATATTCTTGTATTACATTTCCATGCATGTCCTTTATATGGATTAAGTGTTATTTTAAATCATGGTCATAATCTTATGAAAACCAAACCAGCAGGACACACAAACAAATATCTATGTGCATATTCTGATTTCATGGTTTTAGTTCTACGCCTTTGACCCCTTAGTTTTGTGTTTCTCTTGGAGTATTTATCCATTTTGTTACCAAAGAAAATAATTGCCATTCTAATTGCACTTGTGGTAGTACGGTTTCAAAGATTTGGTTCTTTCATGTCCTTAGTTTTCATTCTCTGTCAACATGAGATGGTAGCAATGAAAATGCCACAAGAATATTACACTATTGAATGAATTTAAAGGAAGAATGTATCATGCCCATAGCCCTGAATACAAGCTTCATGAAGACAATCTCTATGTCGTACATGCTTAGGCTAAAGGGTATATGGTAGGTTTTTGGTCCCCTGTGTATTACAGCATGCCTCGCATAGCATTTCTATGATGGCATGAAAGTCTTATGATTTCTTTAAAGCATACTTAAGTCAAGCATGCAATTATTGTGTCTATTTCCAAGCATTGATCATGTTTTGGTCAAAATCTTGTTGATGATTGGATGGCTATGATCTTGGCAATGAGTGACAAGTTTGCAAGTAAATCAACACCAAAGCTTACAGCTATTTCAACATGGCTGAGTTATGGGTGATAGTAGACATAGAGGCATGCAAAACAAAAGTGTATCATTGTCATTAAATTCGATTTTGTTTTAGACATCGACAATAAGAAGAGGGATGTATGCCCTCTCCTTTTGAAGGTAATACAGTATACCTTATTAGTTAGGCATTTGAAATTCATGTGAAACTAGTATGATGACAATTGGAGTGGCACAAAGATCCCTTATTCTATAGATATAGAGTGTTGATTTTTGTTTGTTTGTTGAGAAAATACCTCTTATATTAAATAGAGAATATGGACAAAACGCAACGAATGTACAAAGAGAAAAAAAATACTGAAACCTCTTCCTTAGAGCCACTAGGATTGAAACCAGACATGAATATGCAAAAACATTACCAACCTTAGTGTCTCTTACCAAAAGACAACCTTAGCTTTGTGTTGAAAATATCTCTCCTCCCACCAAATCCTATGGAATGAAGAGACAAAGCTAACCTGATTGTGAATGTTCATCTTGAACAACTCATTGGAAGGGGCAACTTTATATCTCTTGAAAGCTAGTGACAACATCGATGAATTATGTCAATCAAGGGGGGAACTCTTATGACTGATTTGGTCTTTTGAGATTTTAATGATGGAATCACTTTCATTGGAAATGATATAATGCATTGAAAATGGTTGGATGATTGGTGCATGTTCCCAGGGAGTTTTCTCAGCCTCCTAGGGTTTCACCCGATTAGTCTTCCTCTTTAAGGAACTCTTGGGATGATCATTTTGCATATTTTCCTCCTTTCTCTCCTCAATTTTTGGCTTCCTCCATATAGATATGACATTCAAATACTATACATATTGCTCGTTTTCTTGTAATTATACAACCTTTTCCCAAGCAAGTATATTAAGGTATTATCATGATTATTTTTGCTTAAATTCCTTTTATTTTAATGATTTAGATAAGAAACTGAAAATTAATGTGCTAATGATATTATGAGCTTAGTTCCTGTTGTACAGTTGAGTTCCTGCCACCTGGATCAGATCTGGCTACACATCGCAGTTTCAGTTACAACATCATTGGTTCTCATATATCCAGTTGTTTTGATGGAATTCAAGGATATAGGAAGTGAAGAATAAGGACCCAAGATGGTTGTGAACCTACAGATCAGTCAAAGATGGGGTGCAAGATTCTTCATAACCGCCAGATGTTAATGCTTGGCGCATATGTAGAACGTGTGCCTTGTCCTCATGCACTTCATGTCATGAGGAGAAGGCATCGAAATCCTCATTATGGTCGATTGATCCCTCTCTATGTCAATAGTTGTTATATGCAACAGTTTTTGAAAACTGTTTCTAAAAAGGGGTATTTTTGTTTATTATGTAATAAATATTCAAACTTTAAGAACCAGTCCTGAGCTTTGCAAAAAGTAAGGAAGGGGGGATGATAGAAAGCATCAAGATGATAGATAGTTTCATTTATGTCAATAGATAGTGTTCCTTTTATTTCTGTAAACAAAGATGAACCAGAAGTGACTGCACATCATTATATATACATATTTTTAGAATTCAGTTTTATCTGGTCTTCATGTGACGAATTGATTAGCTAGTCATTGTTGAAGATAGGAAGGGCCCCTTGTCTCGACATATGCTTTTGATTATGCAATTCGAGGTTTTGAAATATTTTGATTATTGCTTACAATTTCAAATTATGTTGCATTTTTACAATTCAATAGTTTTGAGTAAGGAGTGTTCTGGAAAATTTCAGTTAAGACAGAGTGGATTGATTTAAGATTTGCTTTCAATACTTTGTAATGGATAAGATGAGATGCATAAATTGCATAGTTAGTTTCAAGCATTCTACAGGAGTTTAGCCTATTTGAGGAATGGTGTGGTAAAATGACATATTAATATAGATTTGCAATTAAGAGCAAATTAACAGAGCAATTGGTAGAAATGAATAGTGAACATTAGCAGAGTTACAATAGTTTCAATTTGAATTAATGTTATTTCATTAAACTGAAGATGGGTTTTAAAGATTCAAAGAAAGATCACTTTGGTTGATTGTTTTTGGATTCATTTCCAAAGCATCTTAATAAGGAGTAAGAGAAGGAAAACAAGTTTTGAAAGGAGTTAAGAGATAATTTCAATGCATCATCTTTCAAAGCTACAGTTTTGATTATCAAGATTGCAAAGAACATTGATGGACATAAGAATCTTGAAGTATTGGTTATGTCCATTAGGTGATCAGAGTTTCTGTATTAGGCTATTGAAGATCAAATTCAACTTATCTTCTGTGCATAAGTAAGGCAACAAGATTTGTCTTCTTCAAGAGTGTGGTTAAATAGGATTTTTCTACCATTTAAAGTTGAAGAAGTGATTACAATTTTGAATTACTCTTAGCTATTTGAAGTAAATTTGGATAGAGTAGATTGTGTGTGAAGCCAATCCTACACATATGGTGTTGGTTCCTCGAAGGTTACCTTCCCGGGTTGACAATTAAGTGTTGACATATATATGGTATATATTTAGACCAACAAGAACCAAGTTTGACCATGATGATTTAAAAGTGTTTGAAGGGTGAAATTTTTTGTATCCCCTTTATTGCGGTTTACTCTAATGTCATGAGAAGTATGGTTTGATTTCAACATCATTTTTTTTCTTTTAATGGTCTCCCATAGTGATGCCTAATCTGACTCTCCTAGTGACATTGTAACTTTGACTGAGGTAATTGACTTGACATTAGTGGATGAGTTTGATGGATGGAAATGGATCAATTACATTGGTTATGGTATCCTCTTGGTATCCTAATTATAGATGTACATCGCATTTCATGTCTCATGGTGTCCACATGTAACATATGAAGAGGCTTCTGCACAATTCAAATGCAAGCCAATGAGACCATGGATTCTCTTGGAAGTTGAATTTCTCTTGGAAATTGAATTTATTTTAATTGGTTGGATTTGATTCAGTTTCATCCCATCATACTTGGACTCTGAATCCATTGCATCTCAGAAATACACCATTATATTACATACCAAATATTTATCTTTCATCTCCATGAAAACCATGGCTCTAGATTGCAAGGCGAATAGGGAGGCAGTGAAGTGGAAACTTCGAGGCAAGACAAACTACAAATACAAATCTATCTTCACGAAGCCACGCTACCCTATTGAAGCAAAGAAAGAAGTACCTAATAAAATCCGCCAGAGAAACTTAATTCAAACATGTATAATACTTATAGAAATGGTCACATAGCACCATCAATTAAAAACTTATTAGAATTACATTTTTATTGTTACTAAAAGTCACCAAAAAATGTATTAGTGGGGGCCATTAAAGGATCGTCACTAGAAGTGTCACCAAAGAGAGAATTTGTAACGTGCCCTTAACAACCCTCACCAAAAGTGTCATTGAAAAGGGATTTAGTGACAAACCTTAAAGGAATGCCTCCAAAGACGATTATAATGATGTTTCTTTAAGATCCGTAATCATATGTGAAATTGGTGATGGCCCTTTAAGGTCCGTCACAACCATGACCCTCACTAATGGATATTAATGAGGGCCATTAAAGGATCGTCACTAGAAGTGTCAATAAAGAGAGAATTGGCAACGAGCCTTTAATAACCCTCACAAAAAGTGTCACTGAAAATATTTTTGGTGACAAACCTTAAATGAATGTCTCCAAATACAATAACAATGACGTTTTTTTAAGGTTCGTCACCATTTGTGACATTGGTGATGACCCTTTAAGGCCCGTCACAAGCATGCCCCTCACCAATGTCCTTTTTTCTTGTAGTGGATCCCTCAACACATAAACCGAAATAGGCCAGAGTCTTGTCACCTTCAAGGCAGTAGTACTGAAGGGAGAAGTCAGTACTTTCACCTAAAATGAAACAGGAGACAAAATTTAGAATATAATTTCTACAAGTAGTGAAAATAAAACGTGATAGTTGAAAAACCTAAAGCTTCTTACCTGAAGTTCTCGCTATTTTCCTCCAATCTTCTACAATATTAACTATATTGTAAAATACATTATTTAACAAAGACATTCTTTGAATTTCATTGGATCATGTGTTAAGAATTTGTTTTGGTTTGCAGGGATGGTTTGTGAGGGATCACCTGAGGTAGTGTACGGATCACAAAGTTTCTCCATCAAACACACTTCCGGCATGGATCACAAAGTTTCTTGCTCAAACACACTTCCAACAGGTGTTATGATCTGCCACTTAATTACTTGACATGTTAGACAAGACTATGAATGCACTTAATAGATTTCTATAAACTGAAAGATCGTGTAGAAACTAAGATTGATGTGAATATTATTGTTTTTATTATAATTCCTTTTGAAATTCTTTCATGTGGTTTTGGCTAATTAATGTTATTTTATTATGTAGGTTCAAAAGTGAAGGTGTTATGAATTTAAAGTGAAAATCATGCCATGAATCATCCAACAAAAACCATATTCCCCCATGAGTATTCGACTTTTTAGAAAAAGAAAGATTCTAAAGAATGCCACTATAGAATTCGTCAGATCTCTAATCTGTCAAAGGAATTTTAGTAGCTCAGTCCACTTTAGAATCGCGCCACCAAATATGTTCTGCAAATAAGATAAAATGTCTTTAATAAATTTTTAATATGGTAATAAAATAAAATGTCTTGTATAATTTTTTTAACTTATTTTGTGTTCAAAATATTCAGTGGCTTCACCCTCATAAATTTGAATATATATTTCACTAAAAAGTTATACCTTTTACTTACTATAATTTTGTTTTTAGTTTTTACAAAAAGATGATAACTTAATTTTTTTCACTTTAAGTAGATCCCATATTTGTTGGAGAAATGTAATTAAGAGCTGATAGTGTATCTAGTCTGCGCCAGCTTTGTCAGTAAGTCAGTCAGTATTTTTGTCAGTCTGCGGTGTCAGAAAGTCAGTCAGTTTGCATCCAATCTGGCCCACGTCAAGTTAGTATTTATGTAACCATGTTAGTATTATGCATATCAAGAATTCTTAAGTAGAAATTTATTACAGTATTAAATGTATCAGAATAGCTTCAAGTTGAAGCGATATTAAGTCGGTGGTTACGCAATTCCTATCTATATAGAAGAAGTTAATTGAATATCAGAGAGAGATGTGTAAGAAGAGTGAAAAGAGGAGAAGCTCATCCCATGAAGTGTATGAAGAGCTCAAGCTCTATAAGAAGTGAGAAATCAAAGTAAATCTCATCTCCATGTATTAAGGCAAGTTGCGCAGTTTACTATGGTAATATATATAAGTCTATAGTTTTATGTTTCATTCTCAAGAATGTTGAATATTGCATGTCTCACATCTTCTCCATATTTATTGTGTGTAAAAGAAATCAAGATTTCCAAATAGTTCACCGTGGTGAAAGTTCTATTTTAACAAGGAGTAAGTATGCATAAGTTTCATAGTAACTATTTTGGTTCTTATGTCCTAACAAGAAATATCAATATAAAGTTTGTTTAAGAGATCCGTGAAGTTAAGAGTAACGCACAATAAAAAGGATTTGCGAAGTAATTGAGAAGTCTGCGAAGTCAAGTTTGCGAAGTTAAAGAACTATGATTTTATGCGAAATTCAACTGCATAGTAAAAGGTTGAAATGCGCAGTTAATTTCCGTGTAGTAAATCTGCGAAGTTAATTTTTCGAGAAGCTTGTGTTCAGTGAAGTGTTTGTTTGGCGCTATCCTGAGCAAAGAAAAAGAAGTCTGTCACTCACTGCACAGTTCAATCCTCTTGAATACACGATGTGCTTTTCCCTTGATCTGGTATCGGAGCCTGGTTTACGGAAAGCAGAAATTCTATTTATAAGGGAAGAGCGATTAAGAATGGATTCCACTTTTGGTAATTTGCAAACTCCAATTTTTTAGGTAAAAATTATGAATATTGGTCTCTAACTATGAAAGCTTTGTTTAGAGGTCAAGATGTATGGGAAATAGTCCAGAATGGATATGTAGAAGCAGTAGATATGGAAGCATACAACAATCTCATGCAAGCTGAGAAGGATGTCTTGAAAGAACAGAGAAAGAAAGATGGAAAGGCGATGTTCCACATACATCAAGTGACACATGAATCCATACTTCCAAGAGTAGCAGCAACGACATCAACTAAGGAAGCATGGGACACACTGGAAAATTCCTATCAAGGTTTGAACATGGTAAAGACTGCCAAACTATAAATTCTTAGAAGAGATTTTGAATCTATGTCGATGAAAGATACAGAGTCAGTAGAATCATTCTATACTCATGTTATTAGTCTGGTTAATCAAATAAAGTCTCATGGAGAAAATCTAGGTGACCAAAGATTTGTTGAAAAAGTTCTTAGATTTCTTCCAAAGAAATTTGAATCTCTAGTTTTGGCCTTAGAGGAAAACAAAGATCTATCCCAATTTACTATTGATGAGTTGCAAGCCTCACTTCTCAATCATGAACATAGAATCAGCAGATTAGATACATCACTAGAAGGTGCATTCGCATCACAGTCATCCATAATTCGTGGAAGAGGCAAAGGAAGATCAAACTCTAGAGGCAAAGGACGAAGTTCTTTCAAAGGAGGTCGCAGCAGCAGCTCTGCACGTGTCACTGGTAGAGGTCAGAATCATATTTCCATCCATCCAAGTGGACAAAGGTATGATAAATAAAAAATTCAATGTCATTACTATAAGAAGTTTGGACACTTCGCATATGAATGCAAGAAGAAGCAGTATCACCAAGGAAAACAAGGCCAAACACAGTCAAGCAACACTGGCACTACGAACAACTCATTGTTCTTAGCATGTGCATCTCCACTTGAATACAATCTTGTCCAAGAAACTCCAAATGACATTTGGTATTTAGACTCGAGCTGTAGCAATCACATGACTAGTTTAAATCTATTTTCGAGTCTAGATAAATCAGTTCAAACTGATATCACACCTGGAAATAATATTCAAGTCATTGTTTTGGGTAAGGGTACTGTTGATATTCTAACCAAACAGGGGGAGCATAAATTTATTCCTGATGTTTATTATGTTCAAGGTTTGAAGCATAATTTGATGAGCATTAGACAGCTGATGGAAAAAGGTTACAGAGTTCATATGACAGGAAAGCATTGTCTGATCAAAGACATATATCCAAGAAATCACTTAATAGCTGAAGTGCAGATGATAAGCAATTGCTTGTTTCCTTTGAGGATAAGACCAATCATAAAAGGAAAAGCAACTCAATTTGTTCATGAAAGTCAGAATGAAAATTTTGGAACTGTGTTCAAAGCAGAAAGTAAAGAAGCAGAAATTCATTGCGACAAGGAAGAAAAAGACAATGAAATGCAAGCTGTGTTTCAGACATAAATAAAGGATGAATCTTGGTTGGGGCACTTTAGATTTGGACATCTGAATTTTGGTGGGATGAAGCTACTACACATGAAGGATATGGTGAAAGGATTTCCATTGATTGAAAATACAGAGAGAATTTGTGAAGGCTGTATCTTTGAAAAACAACACAGAGAGACTTTTCGAGTTAGAAGTTCATACAAAGCTCGCACACCACTTGAAATCGTGCACTCTGATATTTGTGGACCAATGCAAACACCGTCCATGGGAGGATGCACTTATATTCTCACATTTATTGATGATTTCACAAGAAAAACTTGGGTATATTTTCTAAAACATAAAATGATGCATTTATTTGTTTTCAATAGTTCAAGGCACTTGTAGAGAAGTAGCATTGTTACAACATCAAGATATTAAGAACATATAGAGGTGGTGAGTATGTTTCAAATGATTTCTTAAACTTTTGTAAAAATCATGGCATACAGAAGCAATTCATTGCGCAGTATAGACCGCAGCAGAATGGTATTGTAGAGAGGAAGAACAGAACCATTATGGAGATGGCACGCAGTATGTTGGAATTCATGCATCTGTCAAATGAATACTGGGTTGAAGTAGTGGCAACTGCTGTTTACATCATGAATCGATGTCCAACAAAGAGTGTGAAGAAAAAATTTCCACAAGAAGCATGGACAGGTATGAAACATAGTGTTTCAAATTTAAAATTTTTTAGTTGTGTAGTATACGCACATGTTCCAAATCAACTAAGAAGGAAATTAGATAATAAAGGACATAAATTCATTTTTATTGAGTATTCTGAAGACACAAAAGCATACAAGTTGTATGATACTGTTGCAAGAAAAGTTATTATCAGTCGAGATGTTCAATTTGTAGAAAAGGAAGCATGGGATGGAACCATAGAGAAGAATGCTAAAATCGTGTCACATGTTGAACATGATGACATCACAAAGGATGTGGTTGAGACTCCGCATGTCAATCAGAATTTCGCAGTTCCATCTACTCCCAAGACTATGCAGTATGTTTTAGCACAAGGAAGTCCGACACAAGTCGCAATTCAAGCTACTCCGTCAATCACACCAAGTGCGCAACTGAACTCCATCAATCAGTTCGCGCAGTTCGACACCACCAACTTTGACAAAGACAAGAACTCTGCGTGAGATATATGAGACTGGTACACCTAATTCATTCTCATTTTTTGCATTATTTTCTCAAGTTAATGATCCTCTAACATTTGAAGAAGCTATTGAAGATAAAGTTTGGGCACAAGCCATGGATGAAGAAATAGAATGCATTGAGAAGAATCAAACATGGGAACTAGTTGATGTTCCTAAGGACAAGGATGTGATAGCGTGAAATGGATTTATAATACCAAGCAAGGTGCTAATGGAAATGTGCAGAAGCACAAGGAAATATTTGTAGGAAGAGGGTTCACACGACAAACCCGCATAGAATTCAATGAAACCTTTACACCTGTAGCATGAATGGACACTATCAGAACAATTTTGGCCATCATAGCACATAAGACATGGCCTGTTTATCAAATGGATGTTAAGTCTACATTTTTAAATGGTTATTTGGAGGAGGAAGTATATTTGGAGAAGACACAAGGCTACAAAGCTCCAAGACAAGGACACAAAGTATACAAGCTGAAAAAGGTGCTCTATGGTTTGAAGCAAGATTTTAGAGCTTGGTATAGTCGCATTGAGTCTTACCTCGTTTAGAATGGATTTCACAGAAGTGAATGTTAGCCAACATTGTACACAAAAATAAACCAGCAAGGTAATAAGCTAATTGTCTGCCTGTATGTAGATGATTTAATATTTACTGGTGATTTTGGCATACAGGAAATTAGATCAGTCATGGAAAGTGAATTTGAAATGACTCATTTGGGGCTTATGAAGTATTTTTTGGGCATTGAAGTCCAACAGAATGAAAAGGGTATTTTTATATCTCAGTCAAAGTATGCAAGTGATGTCTTGAACAAATTTAAGATGTTAAATTGCAAGACAGTGCCAACACTAGTGATAACAGGTTTGAAATTGAGCAAGGATGATGATGGATCCAATGTAGACTCTACGATGTTTAAAAGGCTTGTTGGAAGCCTTATGTATCTTATAGCAACAAGGCCATATATCATGTATGGACATATCTTAATCTAAAGATTCATGGAGTCACCAAAGGAATCTCATTGGCAAGCAAGTAAAAGAATTATGAGGTATCTAAGTGGAACAAAAGACTTTGGTATTTTGTATTCAACCTCAGAAAATTTCAAACTCATTGGATACACTGATAGTGACAATGGAGGCAACATATATGATAGAAAAAACATGTCTAGGAATACATTTCATGTAGGAATAGGTGTTTTATCATGGGCTTCAAAGAAACAACCCATAGTAACACTTTCTTCAGCATAAGCAGAGTATGTCGCAACTACAAGCGCTGCATGCCAAGCCGTTTGGATGTGGAGGATGTTAAGTGATCTGTCGCAGAACCAGCAAGAACCCATAGTAATTTATTGCGACAATAATTCAGCTATAGCACTGTTAAAGAATCATGTGTTCCACAAGAGAACCAAACACATCAACACAAGGTATCATTTTATCAGAGAATTGATACACAACAAAGAAATCTGTTTAGAATTTTGCAGGTCTGAAGGTCAGCTAGCAGACATATTTACAAAACCATTGGCAAGGGACACATTCCAATATCTGTGAAGTTGTTTGGGAGTGACAAGTTCTGCGCAGTGAACTTCGTTATACACAGAGCATATTTCAGCTCTGAAATATTTTGTAAAATTTTATTTAATGATCCCCGTCCACTCATAATTAAGGGGGAGTGTTGGAGAAATGTAATTAAGAGCTGATAGCATACCTAGTCTGCGCCAGCTCTGTCAATAAGTCTGTCAGTCTGTAGTGTTAGACAGTCAGTTAGTTTGCAGCCAATTCGGCGCACGTAAAGTTAGTATTTATGTAACTGCGTTAGTATTCTACATATCAAGAATTCTTAGGTAGAAATTTATTACAATCTTAAATGTATCAAAGTAGCTTCAAGTTGAAGTGATATTAAGTCGGTGGTTATGCAATTCCTATATATATATATATATATAAGAAGTTAATTGGAGATCAGAGAGAGATGTGTAAGAAGAGTGAAATGAGGAGAAGCTCATCCCATGAAGTGTATGAAGAGCCCAAGCTCTGTAAGAAGTGAGAAATCAAAGTAAATCTCATCTCCATGTATTAAGGCAAGTTGCATAGTTTACTATGGTAATATATATAATTATATAGTTTTATGTTTCATTCTCAAGAATGTTGAATATTGCATGTCCCACATCTTCTCCACATTTACTTCGTGAATTTTGTTTACATTTAATGTGTGTAAAAAAAAAAAGATTTCCAAATAGTTCACCATGCTGAAAGTTCTATTTTAACAAGGAGTAACTGCACATAAGTTTCATAGTAAATGTTTTGGTTCTTATGCCCTAACAAGAAATATTTCAATATAAAGTTTGTTTAAGAGATCCACGAAGTTAAGAGTAACACGCAGTAAAAATGATTTGCGAAGTAATTGAGAAGTCTACAAAGTTAAAGAACTGCGCGAAGTTCAACAACGTAGTAAAAAGTTGAAATGCGTAGTTAATTTCCATGGAGTTAATTTGTGAAGTAAAAGTCAGAAGATTACTTTGCAAAGTATATGCTAGGAGATGCAAAGTCCTAAAGCATAGAAAAAGGAAATATTCATCTACTGCGTAGTTAATATTTTTAACTGTGCGGTGTGCTTTTCCCTTGAATATTTCACAAATGCAATGATCTTAAAAAAAATGAACTGTAAGATGGTAACTATTCCCTTTTTGTGGGGCTCTTACTTCGTTTCACAATCGAATCAAGCATGGAGTTGCAGTCACGTTAATCTGGTAGTTCCAGTAAGGGGAGGTGGGTGATGATGCCAGATAGTGATTGATTAAGTTATCAATCACTACCAGATAGATTCAGCAAAGGCACCAAGTTCGCTTGCAACAGATTTCAAAATACAGTGTCATTCATTGCTTTTGTTGAATACAAACCCTGTTTTCGGGGTCCAAGTATATATAGTAAAATGAATTTTTATTTTTATTAAATATGCCTTTTTAGATCTTTCCCTCGATTGCCAGTTTCAATTATACCTAGGTGTCATAGCCGAGATCCTGTAGCCAATAAGAAGATGGTGCTATTGGCCTAAAGCTGCCATACATAATCCCTACTTGAACCTTGACGAAAACATAGAATTCAAACTCTATATATGGTATAAAAATGAATGCAATTACAATTATCTATAATATTTATTAATTAAAATTATGAAAAATAGTTTTTTTATCAAAATAGAAGTTCTTAATGAAAACTAAACTAAAATTGTTTAATACATGAAGTTTGAAATTAATTGAAGTATTAAGATTTTAATTTATAAAATAAATTATTTATTATAATATAGATATATTTGTAATGATTTGTATATATAATTTGTTAACCTATTGCTTATTCACTTTTAAGTCAAAAATATTAAAGTAATATTATTATATGAAAATGAGTGCAATCAAAATTATGTAATTATTAATATTTATTGATTAAAATTATGCAAAGTGACAGCTTTAATGAGAACTAAAGTAAAATTGTTTAATACTTAAATTTTGAAATTAATTGAAATTAGAATTAATTTTTTTTCTTCATAAAATAAATTATTTATGATAATATATATAATTGTTAAATAATTATTTCTACTTTTTTAAATTTTAGTGGACTTTATTTTTTACTTTTATTTTGTTAAAAAAACTATTAACATTATAATTTTTATAATCTAAATATAATTTTATTTATAAAACATATTTAAATATTTAAATTTTTTAGTAGATATTTGGGATATAGATATATAAAATGAATAAAATAATTATTTAAATAAAAATATATAGTTATAATATAACTATACATATTGAATCATAAAATAAGTTTTAATAATAACATTAACTTAAAATAAGGCTTAAGTTTCATAATTATTCATTTATTAATGAAGAAAAAAATATTTTTTTTTTAATAAATAATATATATATATATATATAAGATCATGTTTTTTATATCATTTATTTGATATTGTAAAATTAAATATATTTTTATTTATAAAAGATGGTAATCATAATTTATAAGATTAAAAATGTTTTTTTATTTATAGATAGTTAGGTTAAGTATAATAAATATAATAATTTATTATATGATGTATCAAAGTTAATCAATATTTTTTTAAGTGAGAAAGTTATTTATAGCTATGTTACAATTTCTTTATTAACATAGCTATAATTAAATTTACTGTATTAACCATTTTTTTATAATTTAAACAATTTATATATTTAATTGCTTTGAGTATTTTTTTGTGTTTTTAAAACTTTTCATGAAGAAAAAAAATATGTTTTTTAAATATATATATATATGTGAGATCATGTTTTTTATATCATTTATTTGATATTGTAAAAGTAAATATATTTTTATTTATAAAATATGGTAATCATAATTTGTAAGATTAAGAATGTTTTTATTTTTATTTTATTTATTTATAGATACTTGGATTAAGTATAATAAATATAACAATTTATAATATGATATATCAAAGTTAATTAATAATTTTTTAAGTGATAAGAAATGACTAAAATTTCTTTATTAATATATTATAATAACCTAATTATTATTAAATTTACTTTATTAACCATATTTTTATAATTTAAATAATTTAAGTATTTTCGTGGCTTTAAAATTTGTTTATATTTTAAATGGTTAAATAATAATCAATATTGTTAAATTTATGAATTAAAATATAATATAAAATTTAAAATGATTATATTTAAATAAAGAAATAAAAAGATAAAATAATAAAAAGATAAAGATTAATACATTAATATTTTTAATATATAAAATATAACAGCATTACGATTTGCTTTAAAACATTAATATATTTTAATAGTTTTATTATATGGTTGAGTATGGTCAAACTAAAGTCAAATACAGTTTACTAAAGTCAGTCATGGTTTGCTAAATTGTCTGGTATTAGCCGACACAACCCAAGATGCGACACATTCACAATGTGAAATTTGATGTTCATCAAGGTTTATGTCGCATTGTGATGTTTATCGAGGGTTACGTTGCATTGGCCTTCATCAAGGGTTATGTCGCATTGCGACAATGCCCAATATGTGACACATATGCTGACACAACCCAAGATGCGACATATTAACAATGTGAAATTTGACATTCATTAAGGTTTATGTCGCATTGTGATGTTTATCAAGGCTTATGTTGCATTGTGGCATTCGTCAAGGGTTATGTCACATTACGACAATGCCCAAGATGTGAAAATTGACGTTCATCAAGGTTTATGTCACATTGTGATGTTTATCAAGGGTTATGTTGCATTGTGGCATTCATCAAGGGTTATGTCACATGTGGCATTGATCAAGGGTTAGTTTTATTATATGTAAATATCACTATTAGTTTAATTTTAATAGTTTTATTATATGTAAATATTAAAATTAGTTTAATTTTAATAGTTTTATTATATGGTTGAATATGTTCAAACTAAAGTCAAATATCATTAACAAAAGTCAACCATGGTTTGCTAAAGTGTCTGGTATATGCCGACACAATCCAAGATGTGACATATTTACAATGTGAAATTTGACGTTCATCAAGGTTTATGTCGCATTGTGATGTTTATCAAGCGTTACGTTGCATTGTGGCATTCATCAAGGGTTATGTCACATTGCGAAAATGCCCAATATGTGACACATATGCTGACACAACCCAAGATGCGACATATTCACAATGTGAAATTTGACATTCATTAAGGTTTATGTCGCATTATGACGTTTATCAAGGCTTATGTTGCATTGTGGCATTCATCAAGGGTTATGTTGCATTGCGACAATACCCAAGATGTGAAATTTAACGTTCATCAAGGTTTATGTCGCATTGTGATGTTTATCAATGGTTATGTTGCATTGTGGCATTCATCAAGGTTTATTTCACAATGTGACATTGATCAAGGGTTATGTCACATTGCAACAATGACCAAGATGTGACACATTAAAGTCAACCATCATCAAATAAGATATAAAATATGCAAAACCAAAAAAAGTCAACCATGGTTAAGCATAGTCATCGGTTATGTCACATTGCGACATGCATCAAGTGTTATGTCACATTGCCAAAATTCCTAAGATGTGACATATTAATATTGTAACATTTGATGTTCAAAAAATTGCATGCTGCATTATGAACTATGGCCACGTGGTTCACTAAATTCAACCATGGTTAACTATGATGAACTAAAATCAACCATGGATAACCAATCAAACATGGTACATTAAAGTAAACCATAGTTGATTATGGTCAAACTAAATTCAAACATGGTTAACCAAAGTGAGCCATGGTTCACTAGAGTGTGAGGTATATGTCGACATAACCCAAGATGTGACACATTAACACTATGACATTCGACGTGCATCGCGGGTTATGTTGCATTCTGATGTTTATCAATGGTTATGTTACATTACGACATTTATCAAGAGTTATGTCACACTGTGACATTGATTAAGGGTTGACATTCGTCATTCATCGGGGGCTATGTTGCATTGTGATGTTTATCAAGGGTTATGATGCATTGTGACGTTCATCTTGAGGGTTTTGTCGCATCGCAACATTGATCAATGTAATTTTAATAGGCTATCTCACATTGTGATGTATATCAAGTGTTATGTTGCATTGCAGTGTTCAGGAATGGTTATGTCGCATTGCGACATTGATCAAGGGTTATAATATCAATATGATAAAGGGTTATGTCCCATTCTAACATTCATTAAGGATTAAAAAATGGTATACACCAACAATGCCCAAGATGTGACATTCAACATTCATCAACGACTATGTCACATTGTGATGTTTATCAAGTGTTATGTTCTATTACGTCGTCCATTAAGGGTTTTGTCACGTTTGCGACATTGATCAAGGGTTATATGCCTAATATGAAAAATGGTTATGTCTCATTCTGGTATTTATTAAGGATTAAAAATGATATTCATCGACAATTCCCACGATGTGTCACATTAATAGTTTGACATTCGACATTCATTGGGGGCTATGTTGCATTGTGATGTTTATCAAGGGTTATGCTTCATTGTGACGTTCATCTTGAGGGTTTTGTCACATTGTGACATTGATCAATATAATTTTAATAGTATTTTCAACTAAATAATTTATACTATATTATAATAGTATAGTTAAATAATATTATTTTAAATTAAATATTATTATTATTATTATTATTGACAGGAACTATTATAGGTTATATTAAAATAAAAACAGAGGATAGAATCGTGATGATTACAACATCTGGTTTTTATATATTTGCCAGAGATAACAATTCCTAGTCAACTAGGTTCAAACCACAGCTGACAGATTTCAGTGACAGAAATAAGCGAAAACATCGAGTCTGATGGTTTCTTGAGTTCGGATTTTCTACAGACTCATTGATATTGATTCCAAATATAGCTTCTCTTTTTTTTTCACAGATTGTAAATTCACGATTTCAGCAGCTTATTCAATTTGGAGACCTTACCAATTCTGATCCAACACCTTATTCCATTCATTCTTTTCTCTTTTTAATGGATTTGCTAGAAATGATCCCTAGCTACAACAGAGTCCACGGTAATTTGCCCCCCGGCCCCTTCATACTGACAGCTAATCCGTCAATGCATTCCTCTTTGCCAACGAATTAGTTCCCTTCCACTTGCCATGCAGGAGCTGCACAAAACACCACCACTTAGGGAGGAAGGGCTGAGCTGTATTGGTGATTGACATAAGGTTCATTAATGTTTAGTGCAATCTCCTTATTTGCTGCATGATCAGCCTTGAATTTAAGTTCACGGAGAATATGGTAGTAATCAAGATGTCGAAATGATCTTGAAATTGACTGAATTCTTTGGAGTAGTCTGGATAGCCTTACGTTATGACAATGGCTAGTTCCGTTCATATCCTAAATTATTAATCGAGAGTCTCCAAGCATAATGGATTCATCAACCCCCATAGCTTCCAATTGCTTAAGCCCTTGCCATAGTCCATAAGCTTATGCATCTTGTTTGTATCAGTTCCTATATTCCAGTCGTATTCGGATTTAATATTTCCTTTGGGGAAAATGATGATCCCACCCCCTCCTACCATTCTAGGGATCCCTTTCGAAGCTCCATCAAAAAGGAGTTTGAAGATTTTCCTCTCCTTCATCCAAATTTCAAACTGAGTGAGATCCATTCTGATTTCCCAGACTTCTAGCGATATTCTAGTCAGACCTGTGTCTAGAGTAGAGATGTTGAAGGAGTGCAACTAGTTGGTCTCTTCGGGCGATAGATCGACCTTATTTTCAGGCAGTAAATAAGCTCTTAGAGTTTCTCCCATAAAATCTTGAGTTTTAGTAGCGATATGTTCTAGACATTGGGCCTTATCCTTGAATATTCTTTGATTGCGCTCGATCCAGATTTTCCAAAGGATAAACTTTGGTAGAGTCAACCAGCAGTTTTTAAGACCTATTTTTTTATCCAAGGTTCCTTGATACATTCAATCCTAGTTAGCAATAGTCTAGTGGATATTTCCTGGAAGATCCATTTTTCCAAACCAGATCAGTAGGTCCCAGACTTTACGGGAAAAGGGGCAATTTAAAAATAGGTGTTGAATAGATTCTTTACTATTATTGTAGAGAGGATAGTGAAACGGTCCAGTGAAACCTCTTCTTTCAAGGTTTTATCCGGTTAGGAAGCTTCCATGCACTAGAGTCCAGATGAACATGTTGATTTTAGACAATCTTTTAAAATTCTAGATTCTTTTCCAAATCAAAGGATTGTTGGGAACATTTGGATAGGCAGAGAAAAGGCTGTAACCTTGAGCATAGGTATATTCCCCAGATGTAAATTCCCATCCACATTTATCTTTAACTCCTCTATCCATTGGGGCTAATCCTATTAGATAGGAAAGGAAAATTCTTTTTTCAAATTCGATCTCTTCAGGACAGTTAGGTAGAGACCAATTGATCCATAGATGAGGCGGTTCATCCTCCCAACTAGAGATATCCCAAAGAGTTATTAGTCCATGACTGTCTAGCCATATTTTAAAATTTCAAATTGGTAGGGAGGAGAGAATAGGCCTTCCCAATATGGAGTCCTGCCAAAGTCTCACGTGCTTACCATTTCTAGGAATCCAGAAAAGTTCATCTTTGAAGCGGGGAAGAGATTTCTTGGAGAGGGAGAAAACAGGGGATCCTTGCCTCACCAAATGTTCAGGGTCCAAGCACCATAACCTTGGGCCAGGAAAGTATTTGTGTCTGAGAACCTGACTGCTCCAAGTAGGTTTCATTCCAATTAGATTCCAAATAATTTTTTCTCCCACGACCAAATTTTGGTATTTTAAATCTCTAACATGGAGACCTCCTTCCAACCAAGGAAATTTAATTTTCTTCCAGCTAGTTAGAGAGAACTTCTTTCCACCATTGTTTTTCCCTCCTTTCCAAAGGAAGGTTTGCAGCAAGCCTTCGATAGTGGCTAGTGTTCTAGGTGGGGCCAACAAAATGGAGCATTGGTACAGAGGGTAACTATTTAGGACAGACTTTATCAAGATCAACTTCCCTGCCAGATTTAGCCAAGCCATTCCCCATGCAAGGATTATTTTCATGATTTTATCAATCAAAGGATTCCAGTCTGAAGCTTTTGGTTTGGTTTTGAAGATTGGGACACCCAAATACTTAAATTGATCCCATTTGGTAACTCCCTCAATGCCTAAAATTCGAGCAATATCAGACATCTCCCTTGGATTAATGTTCCAGCTATAAATCCTACTCTTCCTTAGGTTTAATTTGCTTCCAGAGAGTTTGCAGAAAAAGTACTGTTCAGACTTGAACCTTCTCGCTAAATGATGGATGGCACCTCCTAGCAATATAGTATCATCAGCAAATTGTAAGTGGTTAATGTTTTTAGTTCCACAGGCCATTCTGATGCCAATTAATTCTTGATCATTCCTAGCTTGTTCGAGTTGAAGACTAAGCACTGAAGCTTGGATTGCATAGAGCAGGGGGGAGAGAGGTAAACCTTGTTGAAGGCCTCGAGAGGCCCAAAAGAAGGCTTCCACTCTTCCGTTTACTAGGGGGGGAATCCAAGGATCACTTATACAGGATTTGACCCATTGGATGAAACTAGGATCAAATCCAAACCTTAGCATCACCTGTAAAAGAAAGGAGTGATAGATTCTTTCAAAAGCATTAGCTAAGTCTATTTTCACCACCATGCCTCTTTCACGATTCTTTCGGCTGGAGTGGATTGCCTCTTGAACCAAAATAATATTGTCCCAAATTTTCTTGCCTTTGATGAAGCCTACTTGATTCTCTGGAATGATGCGAGGAAGGATGTCTTTTAATCTCTTAGCCATGATTTTGGTGATTATTTTATAGCTGATATTACATAAAGAGATGGGCCTAAATATGTCGAAAGAAACCGCATCTTTTTCTTTGGGGATCAGAGCTAGGAAGGCTGAGTTTGTGGTACCTTTGATTTTATCACATTGTGAGATTTTACCACCATTTTAAGCAAGTCCTTATGAATGATATCCCAACAAACCTTAATAAACCTAGCGCTGAATCCATCAGGGCCTGGTGCTTTATCTTCTTCCATGTCCTCCACTGTAGATTTTAGTTCTTCTAGCGTGATCCTTTGAGTAAGATTCTTGTTATCCTTTCTCTTGACAAACCTAGGAACGAAATCCAATAGATCAGGACTAGGGGGATTTGTAACAGGTTCTGCAGAGTATATAGCACTGAAGTGACGAGTTGCTTCCTCTTTTATTTTATCAAATTCTATGAGAACTTGGTCTTGGGAGTGAATCTCTTGAACTATTTTATAATTCTTCCTCACCTATGCTCGGTTATGGAAAAAGGCAGTGTTTCAGTCCCCGACTTTAAGCCAGAGACTCCATGATTTTTGTCTCCATAGCTCTTCATCTTTCCTACAAGTAGCGTATAAATTTTGCTTGAGAGTTACTTCCTTTTCTAGAAATTCTTTTGTAATCAAGGCTGCGTCCATTGACAGCTGATGAGCCTCTAAAGCAAGCAGGGATTTGGATTTACTTTGAGCAGGGGACAGAGTAGTTTTGGCCCACAATTTGAGAGATTTGAGAGCTCTTTTAACTCTTCTCAACTTTTCTTCTCAGAAGTAGAAGGGTGAGCCCGAGATAGGAGTTGACCAGGTTTCAGTTATAAGTCCCAAGAAATCATTGTGAGAGGTCCATAAAGGGCTAAATTGAAATGGGATAGGCCCTAGATTTGGGTCTCTTTTAATCTCTAGCAGGATTGGTTTATGATACGAACCCCCAAAAGGCAGAATCTTAGAGAAGGGATTTAGGCCAAGCAACAGAAAGGAATCTTGGATAAGAAATGTATCTAGTTTGGCTGCTATATGCCCTGGACCCATCCTCCTATTAGTTCAGGTATACTTTCCCTTAGGTGGAATGACATTAGAAAGGTCCCAATCTAAGATAAGCTCGTCAATTAGCTCTCTTATGGGATTTCTGACTAAAGACCCTCCTCTTTTTTCAGCTTGATTTAGAATGATATTTAGATCGCCAGCTAGAATGACATTTTCCAGCATTGTATTACTTCTTACTTCCCTCAAGAGATTCCAACAATCTTTTTTTTCAACAAAAAGAGCAGATACATAAATATTACAAATATTTACCTGGATGTTAGAGACTTTGTGTAGTAGTTTAGTGAAAATCCAATGGGTGCAATGGTTGAATTCAATCAATTCAAATTTTTTATCATCCCATAGTGTTCCAATTCCTCCGGAGGCTCCCCTGGAACTGACAGCGAGTCCTCTTCATTTTTTCCAAAGCTTTGTACTTAGCGTGAGAAATGCTTCTTCCTCCATCTTTGTCTCCTGGATTAGTAAAAGGTTAGGTTGGGATATTCAGATCAAATCTGTCATAGCATCTACCTTAAATTTACTTCCCAGCCCTCTACAATTCCAAGAGAGTGCCTTCATTGCTTACTTTTGATAGAAGAAGGAATCCCTTTACGGGATTGCCCTTGTTAACATGTATTTCTAGGATTTCAAAGGAGTTTTTCAAAGGTTTGCTGGGAACCTTCAAGATTGTCCTTGTACGTGGCTTGCTCCCTTACTTCTTTAGTCATTTTCCTTCCTCTTGTTTTCTTCTTACAAGGTGTAACCATCTCAAACTCCCCTTCCTCTTCTTCCCCTTCATCAGAGTCAGTTTCCTCTTCTGTAATCTCCTGATATCCTCCTTCCTTTTCCACTATTGCTCCTAACTCTGAGTGGTTTGAAGGGGCGACATCTTTCTCGGATTCGGTTAGCGAAGCTACTTATTCTTCGGGATCTTTGATTTCCTTGAATTGTTAGTTTCCTCTATGATAACCAGAGGTTCAAAGCTATTTCCTTCGGCCTTTTGGGATACTAGGTTTTCTTCCAAAGAGGATTTCCCCTACTCATTATTTTTTATCGCTTTTCTTGGTTTTTTCCTTCCCTTTGTGTTTGACATGGTTTTCTTTACTACTTGCCACCCTTCTTCCTTTTCCTGTTGAACTTCCTGTTTCTGAGGGTAGTTGCGGATAAAGTGCTCATATTCGTGACAACCTATGCACTTGAATGGCAGTTGTTCATAATCCAACTTTTCAAAATGATAACAGGTTCCAACCGTGATCTTGATGGCCTCAGGAAAATCATCTTCAAGATCTACCTCCACACAGATCCAAGTGCAGGCGTACTGGTCTTTGGGACTTGCCATGTCAATAAATCTTCCCAGGGCGTTTCTGATTGTTTTTAGAGATTCTGGGTTCCAACAATGCATTGGCAGGCTTGTAAGCCTGACCCAGACTGGGGCAGCTTTTGGGATATCTGCCTCAGGGTCAAAATACGGCATCCAACTGTTCAAATAAAGACCTCGCAGCCCCATGAAGTAAGGCCCATTATGGAATATTAAGTCCCTATATTCCTTTGACTCAAAGTCAAACAAAAAATAACCTTGACCTATTGAATATGAAGCTACATTTTGGGTAATCAGACGCCTCTAGTTCCTTTGAACCCAGCTTTTGGTGGATTTCAGGGACAAGTAAAGGCTGGAAAGTTGCCCTATCAGAGCTCGATTTTCCAAAGAAAGAGCAACCCAAATGGTATTCTCCGGTGGAAGGGAAACCACAGGCACATCTTTTAACCTTTTGACAAACTTCGGGGTGGCTCCACTCATTGCTTTCTTGATTTGCAAAGAGACTAATCGGGTAAACGCGTCAATGTCGGTTCGGATATCTAAGGAGGACGACAGTGATCCGCCCTCACCAATTTCCATGGGGATCTACGAAAATAACAAGTTGTCATAGGTCAACCTTCAAGCGTTTCTTTCAACGCGGCCCTTGAAAATAGCTGTGTGCATGAGCTAGGCGACGTGCAATCCAGTGTTTGATCGACTTCACTCACCGATCGCAATTATATTATTTTATTATTACTTTGATGATAATATTTTAATTAAATGTCATATTCTTATAATCGTACAATATAATATCGTGTAATTAAAAAGTAATATCATTATACTTAAATGATATTATTATTTAATTGATTATTATATTACAATTAATTAATATATTTAATTAATATTATTATTATTATCTTTATAATATTAAAAAATGTAATAAAATAATATTATTATTAATTAAATGTTAATATTTTATGATTAAGTTGTTATAATATTTTAATTATACCATATTCCTAGATAAAAGTGCATCATCATTTTTTAATAATGTATAGTTATAATATATAATTATAATTATTATATTATAATTAATAAATAATTAATTAAAACATAACAAATGACATTAGTTTTAATTATTATATTACTAATTAAATAAATAATATCATTTTATGAATACTATTATTATATTATAATTATTTAAATAATATTATTTTATTATTATTTTGGAGATATGTGTATGTGCCCACTTGTTACTAGCAACAATCATATTAATTATATGAATGTGTTTGTGTCCATTGGTTGTAGCTTGGATGGTTGGGAGGAAACATTGTTTTCCTCACAGGTTCAATTCTTATAAGTGACATGATTAATTGATTGATTGTTACTGTTTTAAATATCTGATAATTTAGAATTTTTAAATCTTAGATAATTTATGTAATAGCCATTAGCCATAACATTGCATTTGATGTTATCAATTTCAGGTAATGAATTTTGCATGTGCCAGATTCTCTCTGCATTTCCGTTCGAGTCATTTGATGATTGATGGCCTGGGAACATAAGTATTCCCGGTGTCATGGGTTGCAATGGCCTCTAAAATCAGGCGGACATGAACATGGATCTCTTGGATTCTCTTCACCGTTTTCATGGAATAGATTGCTATTTGAGGTTAATGTGAAAGTTATTGTTCCCTTCTCTGCTTTGACTGTAAAAATGTGAATGCTGGAAGTTTCTTCGAATTAGATCCAGAATCCATAATGGAATTAGCTTGAAGAATAAACCCTTTGTATCTTGGTTGCAGGAACTAAATGTTGTACTATCTATTTATTGAAATCGGGAATAGATCGATGTTTTCATCATTGAAAAATTATATGATTGGTGTTTTGCATTGCTGTTTATCATCTCCTGAAGATTTTGCAGATTTAGTAAAAGGAAAGCTTTTATTTCGTCATTTCCAAAGTAACTAGTGGGTGCTTATCAGGATTTAAATAGTGGCGATGCCAGCCTGAAAAGAATGAGCCATATGCTGCCAAGAGAAGGCGCTGCTTGGTAGATTATTGTACCATTTTTTTTGAGATAGCATTTCTATTATGCATATGATCGGGGAAGCAAGGAAATTGTTTTCTGGGAAGGTCATTAATTACTACATGCAACAGTTCAAATAGCTGCTATATATTGCTTAAAATACAGAAGTTTGAATCTAATTTGATAAATGCTGCATTATAAAGGATCCAACATTTAAAATTTGCATAAAAAATGGTGAATGAGCAGAGTTATTGAACTGTTGTTTTATACCTAGCATTGACATAATTTAAATTGCAGAAGATCAAATTCATTTCGGCATAGCATCCATATTAATGAATTGTGTGGATTATATGTCCCTCAATTACTGATTTCTTTACTTGATCAGATTCCCAATTGAATCTGAAGAGGCAATGGGGGATTCAAGTGAGGATGAGATGATTTCCCTTGAAAATGTGGAGATAAGGCAGAAGCTGCGGGAATCGGGAGTTATCGGGCGCATTCTCAATGATTTCATGTCATGTTTGTTGTTGAATATACTCTACCATAGTTGAACCATAGTGGAATTTAATTCAAGTTAAACGAATTTATTTAGGTCACCCAGTCTTGCTCGCTCAAGTGCAAACTGAACCTGTTATTTCTTGTTGTTTCATATCGAACCTTATGGCCAACACATAATAGTAAGTCTGTTTAATTCGTATTTCGTCATGACTAGAAAGCGTTGATTATAGAAGGATTGGTTGAGTTATGCGCCTTCACAACGTCAAATATGAAGTTGTTTGTTTCTTTGCATATGAATGTTAGCTGTAACATGAAATAATTTCTCGCCAGAGTGATGTTTTTAGATAGGTCTTTCCCCTTTATAGTGACATAAAACGATCTAGATTTGGATAAACTGAGCATCTCAATCTCTGCAAAATATAGCACTAGTGAGATTTGGCCCAAGATGTTGTTGGTAGACTGAGGATAAAGTTATTGATGTTCATAATCCACACCCTCTACATGATAGCAGTTCGAGGAATATTTTTGGTTTTGTTTAATGAAATGGACACTTAACATCACGGTGCAGTATCTGGGGCTTTTCTTCTTCATGAAGGTATTGCAACGCCACAGCAACCTGCCACGCTATGTCCATAATGGATTTGCAAGTCCCCTCGCTGTGTGAAGTCGATCATACAAACTCCCATAGCAAATGAACTCAAAGACCAGAATTCGCTCACCTGCAGATGCATCACTCAGAATTATTGAAAGAAAAATATAGAAACAGAATTATAAACGAAAAAGAAATCACATTGTGGCTTACTAAAACCCACGTTAACCTAAAAGGTAGGGTTCAAATTTTTCTGCAGATTGAAACAAAATTGATTAATATTTGTTTTTTTATAGATAAACAACACGATTTAGATGAACATATAAAGAACAAACCAGATTAACAATAAATGAAATACAAAAACCACTTTTTTTTTATGCCGGGGTTTTGACCTTCAAAATTCCTCTCATCGTTTTAACTTAATTTCTTAAATTTGACATAAATATCACTACGAATCAGCTTTAGATTAATATGCATGCTTTCAGATGGGAAAGCCAATAATTTGAAAGGACTTTGTATACGCTGGAGGCACATAACCCTTCAGAAAATACTTTAGTATAAAAGCTCAATGTTTTTGTCTTTCTCACAATGTGTATGAAAATCATAGATGAGCTTATAAATAACTAAATGCATTTATTTATTTATTTTTGCCTTGAGATGGGTGAGTTGGTTAAATAGTTTTAGTTTTGGATTTATTTTTTTTCAATTGCTTGAAATTTTTTGGTTATTTTTCATTATTTAAATTGTAACTCTTAATGAAAACTGTATTAATGCCTGGAATAATCCTTAACATTTAAATTATGTAATTTTAATAATGTATATATGTAATTCAAAAAATTATGTGGTTTTAACAAAATATATATACAATTTCAATAATTATGTAATTCCAACACATATATATACAATTCCAACACTATTTTCAATGTTAATATATTGTATTTGATAAAATTATTAATATATAATCTACATATATTAAAGCGGTATTAGAAGTTGAATTTGACTGTGAATTCCAAGGTAATTGGTGACAATGAGATATATGCTAGAGTTTTGTTCTCTTTGTTAAAATATATCTCTATGCAATCTATAAATAACACACCAAAAAAATAGTGTAGCTTTCTTTTCTTCTGTTAAAATATATCTCTGTGCAATCTATAAATAAGAGACAATAAACATAGCTCCGCTTTGTTCTCTTATGTTTTGTATGCATTATGTCATCCTTTATATGTCCTTTGTTTATATCCCAGGATCGAAAAACTAGTGTTTTAATTAGGACTACCCAATTGCGCTGACTCGGTGATCTAGCTAATCCAAGGCTTTAACAGAATTGACCAATATACTATAAACTTGGTATTTAAGAAAAGGCTGCTTATATTAAATCAAATTGTAGTTTAACCTGTCACAATAATCAATACTGGAGCATCAGGTCGAGTCCTGATCCCGAATTCATCCAACACCCTTAATCGAGTTCAATATAAATGATTATATTTCTTTGATATCGATTTAATCTCTCTGAAAATGAGATAACGTTATCATTTACCACCATAAGATGAAGATCTATGGAAATGATTTCAATGGAAAACCCTTTTCGATGTTTTCATGAAATCTATTTTTTTTTCAATAACTACTAATTAAATTAGCACAACTATTTAACTTGTGATCTTGTTAACACCATAGATCATAAGTTAAGTGTCATGAATAAGTTATCAAGAAGTTATCTCTTATTTGTTCTCCATACTTAGTTGTAATCACCGATTGTTATTTTCTTTAGTTAAATAAGTAAGCCTATCAAGCTAAAAATCTACAATTTTTACTTATTTAATCATAATCTTAATCTTAACATTGATATCAATGTTAACATTATCATTATTCTTAATCTTAATATTATTAATTTTTTAAATGTTTATATTAACATTAAGGATAACATTAATGTTAAGATTAAAATTAATGGTACTCTTAGCATTAATGTTAATTTAATGTTAACATTAATTAGCATTGTCAAACTTTGTCAATATGAGCCAGTGTTAAACATGTTCAACTTTCATAAATCCAACTTTCATCAATCATGGTACACCTAAGTTATGAATATAATCCTAAACCTTATTAATGTGACCCTAAACTTCATGATCTTCCTTACACATTGTAAGCATACAAGTAATCATACAAGTGGTGGTTATATTTCATGATAATATTAAAAGTCATGCATACATAAGCAAGGTTCACCAAAGTAAAAAAGATAAACATCCAGGGCATATCAAACTTACATTTACTTTTTAAAATTAAAATTTAATTTATTTTAATATTAGTTTTTTTTTTTTAATTTAATTTAGTTTATTTTAATATGTTTTAATATTTTTATTTAATTTTTTTAACTTAATATGTATTTCTTTTCTTTTTTAGTTTTAAATAACATTTTTATTAATACTTTAATTTAGTTATTTCTTGGCTGGGCTGGCTATCTACTAGCAATGACCACATTTTTAAATGTGGTTGATATTTGTCCATCGACACCACTTTTAACACCACTTTTAAATATGTAATCATAATTGATATCCAAATAATGTGATAATTACTAATTTAAAACCAAAATATAAGAAATTTCAACGTTCTCTTCAACCAAATATTTAAATGAACGAGCCATAACCATTGCCAAACAATTTTGGCAATATTCGAATTTGTAAATGAAGGGGAGCCACAACTATGGCCACATACTTTATATCCAAAATTCTAAAGTACAACAAAAATGTTTCGGTAAAAGACAGAGCTCGAGCTATCACTCATGGAAGTCTTAATTAGCGGAAGGGCAGCCACAACCATAGCCACACACTTTTACAGCAAAGATGCTTCGGAAAAGACAGAACTAGATCTACCACGCACGGAAGTCCTAATTAGCCGAAGGGCAGTAATTTGTTGAAGGCAGGAAAGGTGAAAGGAATAAAATAAATATTTGATGTTTCTGAGTGGGTATCTCTGCGCGATAAAATATAAAATATAAGTATTTATATTTTATAATTTGGGTTGGAGTAATAAGTTTATTTTTCCTAAAAGTACGTTGTTTTATTTTTTCAAATTCAAAAATAAAATATCAATTTATATGTGATAATTGGTAACTGATCCATTACGGTTTTTGACACTTAAATTGTAACTATATCAATTTACATGTAATAACTGATAACTGATCCACTACAATTTTAACACTTAAATTGTGACCTATGAATATTAACCTACCACAAATACATAAGTAGCTATCGGGATCTCTAATGCTAACATTTAAATCTATACATTGTCATAATAACATTTATAAGAAAGGACAAATTTAGAGCGAATTTGGCATTGGAGGTTAAGTCAAAGAAATAAATGATAAACCATTCAGGCAGCTGTGAATCCAGAGAAGCATTTCATCGATCAGTAGCCTTTGCAGCCAGTTTGATTCGCCGAGATTCGAGAAATTAAAGACCGTTGAAATTATTTTGCAGGTGACGCGTATTTTGCATATTTTGAAGTTATCTTACATATATTTTGCGTTTATCTTGCATATATTTTGCATATTTTGAAGTTATCTTACATATATTTTGAAGTTATCTTACATATATTTTGCGTTTGGTCGCCAGGACGACAGAAAATGGGACCGGATAGTCCTGTTGAAGTTGAAACTTGTCATGTGCATTTGGCCACCTTGTATAGGTGTCACCGGGATTACAGGCTGTTGTAGAATTAGTATATGAGTTTTCGGCTTCCCTACTATTTTTTCATAATGCATTTCTATGTATAGTACTATTCTTTTGACTTGTATACGAAGAGAAGTCATTGCTTCGTCACATTTACGTAATTTGTTCACATTATATCTCCATGTTCAAAAAATTTCTATTGACTTGCAGACGATTGAAAAAAAAGAGGCACATCTCGCATCAATGCACTGCATGCCACATGGAATCCTCAGATTTCGCAAGTATTTTCTAGAGGTAATACCGCAGTAATGCCAATGCCCTTTGTGTCAATTAGAAAAAGCAAAGACTTTTATATGAAGATGATTATGTTATTGGAGCATTATACAACCAGTTTTCCTTCCAGCTGAATCATCTCTTTTGAATTTTTATTTTTCATAAGATTTTAAAGAATAGATCTATTTAAATTTTCATGTTGTTTTTATTTGACCTGAGATTTTCTATTCATAATTTAGAGTACTCAATCATTTGAGCTAGCTCACTTGGTTTGTGAAAATTGAATCTCTGAGATTTTTTGGATTTGGGCTTCAACCAACTAAACTACTCCACAAGCTAATAAAATTTACATATGAGTATGTTATTGATATTTAATATTAATTATTAAAATTAGAAATATTTTATTACAAAAATAGTTTAAGAATTGAATTTATTTTGATTATTTTGAAATTCTAGATTTATCTTTCTAATTCTAAATTTAATAAAATATATGTTTGTTTAACTAATAAGATTTAGAAATAAATATGCTTTTAAACTATCTTTATACTCGTGTTTGAAGGAAAATTATTAGACACTAATTTTTTTTCATTTTAGCATAATTATATGTCTAATATTATTTTTATTACATATGTAGCTCATGTTTAATATCACTATTTAATTAATAAAAATTACAAATGAATATGCTAATAAGCCATCTTCGTGCTTGTATTAAAAGGACAGTTAATAAACACTAGTTTTCATTTTAGCATAATTATATCTCCATACTATCTTTATCTCACAATCTATTACAAATATATCGACAGTCAAATTACATGAATTTTGTGATAATAATGTGTTTGAATGAATCCTAACTACTCTTAGAATTTAGTAAAGCAAACCTTTACTACCTTCCCTTTTAACAAAAGCCATATTGAAGTAATTTCTAATCCTCGATCTATTTCGTAATGCAAGGAACATTTCATTTTCTTCCATCATAATCGAATACATTTGCTACCTTTCCTTTTAACAAAAGCCATATTTATTGAAGTAATTTCCTATCCTCTATTTCGTAATGCAAGGACCAAGGGAACAAGTCTTTTCCTTGAACCTTACTTTAGTGGGAGAATGGCAAATGGAAACATGTTTGGCGTTTTCAGAATTTTCTTTATTAATATGATACAATAGATAAAAATATTCATAGAAGTGACAGATTCTATGGAGGCAGAGCATAACCCCGAAACAGAGTATGCGACTGACGCAAAAACAAAAACAGGGTCACCGTCTCTATGGAGCTCTGTGGCTCTTCTACAACCTTCCAGAACTCTCGATGAACACCCAAAATACATTGAACATCAAGATGCCTCTCTTCATCCGAGGCACATTAACATCTACACCTAATTGTATTAACTCTTGTACAGTGGTTGGTGGATTTAGACAGGTGACGGGAGGAATTATTTCCAACACTCCCCCTTAATTCCGACGATAAATAAACTACTAACATCTAACATATACATACAATGCCGTCATGGGCTTTCAACAAAAAACATTGAAACATTAATGCCTGCTGGTCTAAGTCTCAGCTAGGCTTACATTAGTTCATGTCAAAACTCAAAATTATCTTACCATTCTTGTCTGCTGCATGCTGATGCAGCGGCTTCTTTTTCTTTCGTTTGCTCCAGACTTTGAACTCAGCGTTCTTCTTCACCTTCTTCTTCATTCTCACCTTCTTCTTGCAATTATTGACAAACCTATCAAGTTCCCAAAGGGTTTCTGTATCGAAACTTTCTATATCAACCTCAATCTCATCCTCCTGCTGGCATAGTGACGGATTCCTTTTCTTAATAATCTGGACTATGTTCTCCAACTTCTCAGCGGGTAGGCTCTGTAGGCTTACACTCAACTTCTGCTTCTCCTCATGTGTCATCTCCTACTTATGAAGTGTAGTTTCCAGATGGTCAAGGGTTGTTGGCATGATGCTTTTTCCAAAATAAGGTGATCCTGTCACTTCGCTTGTACTTTTCCTATCTGGAAGGTCCTGTTCTATGGAAGATTCCAATGAAGCCTGTAAGTAGAAGCTCTCCTCCATGCTACCAATGCTTGTAGCACTTGAAAATTGCCTTAGGTGATTGTTCACTCCATGCTCCAGATAAGTGTTTGTATATTTAGAAGCAACATTTTTTTCTGATGCTAGCCATGCTTCAGCACAAACTGTCTTTTCAAGATCTAATCTGGCAGTCCTCTCTCGCTCTATCTTCTGCTCAAGGAGTTCTCGCCGTGTGATTTGCTCCACCATTTCATGCTTATGCTGATTTCGAATTTCTTTTATTTCTTGTTCAAGTTGCTTGGCACAACCTTCTTGACTGGCTTCTTTTTCTACCGCTACAAGATATTCTTGTCGATTTTCAGCTGCCCTCTGTCTTTCCTTCTCTAATGAGCGAGTAAGTTGTGCTTGCTCAGCCCTCTGACAGGAAACCTGAGCTTCTAAAACTGCCATTCGTGATAATGTCTGAGATAGACGTTCATTCATAGCTCTTTCTCTTTCTTCTGCAGATGCAGCTTTTGCCTCTGCTTCCTGAAGTCGTGAATTAAGGGCCCTCTCAATGCCAGACCATGCTTCAGCACACATTGTTGCACTTTCCTGCATTGCTTCAATTTGCCACAGTAGTGGTCTTGTGGACTCAGGTACTCTCATTACTAACTCTTCATAACGCATTTCAGTTGCCTGGCAACGTTTCTGAAGATGATCAATCTCACTTCGCAATTTGTCTTCACGAGAGGCTGCCTGGCACTCTGTATTGCTAAGAGTCTCCCTTAACTCTTCAAGTGCTTGTATAAGTGCTGCCTCATGTTCTGTACTTTCACCATTTTCATATACTTCCTCATTCTCAGCATTTATCTCTGCTGCTAAATTAGTTTTACCTTCTTCCACTGCACAAACTTCAGGTTCATTTGTTGCCTTATCCTCTGTATGAACTTCAATATCAATCTCTATGTTCAAGCCTTCACATGTTTCTGTCGAATCCTCCACTCGAATCGACTCGCAAGGATATGCAACTGTATCCACAGCTTGAAACAGTGAGTAGCATTTCTGATTCTTCGCCAAGGGCACTCTCATTATTGTTCGCGGGGAATGTGACCTTATCTGATATGTAAAATTAGTGTAACTCAGTCCATAGCCAAAGGGATACACTGTGTCGCCCTTGTAAAATCTATATGTTCTACCTGGGTAGCCACTTGAATTGGCTCGCATGTGCATCTCTGCCATGCTAACTTGCTTCACATATTGTTCGGGATACCAAGTCATGGGAAGACGACCACCTGGATTATATGTTCCAAAGATGACCTGAGCTATGGCATCTCCTCCCCCTTGTCCAGGATATCCAGCCCACAGAATCCCTGAAATTTGGTCTAAATTTTGGGCAAAACTGACATCGATGCCACATCCGGACATGATAACCAGTATAACTGGTCCTTTAGAAGCATTGCCCACCGAAGTTACAAGTTCCATTTGATACCCAGGTAACAATAGACTCTCTCTGTCAAGCCCTTCTGCCTCATGCTTTAGATCTAACCCCACAACCAGAATAGTTGCATCAGCCTTTTTGGCTACCATCACTGCCTGAGGTATCAAGCCTGAATTGTTACATGCCACATCGGAGCATCCAGGTCGATATACAAATTTAGCGTACTTTCCCAATCCGTGTGCAGGTGGGGTGTATTTACAAGGAATTCCTGCATAATTGCCAATCATAGGTGCAGTGGCATCGGCATGAGGTCCAACGACGGCCAACTTTTTAATATGCTTTGTCAATAATGGCAAAGATCCCTGATTTTTTTGAAGAACTATACCTTCCCTGGCTGCTTCAACAGCCAATTCTTGATTTTGAGCAGTGCAAATGTCCTTCGCCCCTAGATTGGCATACTGCTCATCTACTTCAAATAAACCTACTCTCATCAGTACAATATAAGCGTTTATCAAAGCTTTATCCATATCAGATTCCTTGACTTTGCCCTACAAAACTGCCGATTGTAGATAATCTGGATAGAATGATCCACAGTCCAAGTCCAATCTTGATCTCAAAACTTGTGCCACTGCATCTTCTGGAGTTGTTGTGTAATTTTGAGCAGCAAATAATACTTGAATAGAGTCACAGTCAGACACAATGTACCCATTGAGTTTCCACTCGCCTCTGATGGTTCCTCCCAAAAGCCTCGGATCTGTGCAGGTGGGAAGTCCATTGACTTGATTGTATGAACACATTGCACTACTAGCATCCCCATCTTTAATACAAGTCTCAAAAGGAGGTTGGAAAGTATCCATCATGTCTTGGTGAGTGACCTGTGCATTAAAGTCATAATGACTGAAGTTCTTCCACTGGTCGAGATCATAAGCACATTCTTGCACATGAACTTCTGGTTCCTTCACTGTCGTCTTTTCTTCCTTCACATTAACTTCTAATTCCTTCACCAACGCATCTTCCTCTATCATCATTCCAGGTTTATCCCCTGACATGTCTTCTTCAACAGCAGCTTCAGTTTCCTTCACAGGCTTGTCTTCAATACTCTCACATGCCTCCTGCATTTGTACATCTTCAGCTTTAGATCCCTCGAGCGTGTCATCGTGCTTTATTTCCTTTTCCTCTTGCTTCACTTCTTCCTGTTCACCCTTTTTGCCACTATCGTCTTCATCGGCATGTGGGGTAGTCAACTCTTTCTTTTTTAAATCCTCATCACAGTCTACATCGTGCTTGGGCTTTGCTAGACACTCTTCAATAAATTTCAAATCTTCATAAAAATGTCTTTTGACTGCATGCTCTTGTTCTTTAGCTATTGTAGACTGATTCTTGCTTTCAATAACTGCACACTCACAAACATCTAAACTGTTAGGAAAAATTTCTTCCCTCATGGGCATGCTCTTCATGAGCTCTTCTTCTTCACATTCAGCCTCTACTGGCTGTCCTGCAACTGCTTGAGTTGCTGATTCATCATTTTCTGTTGCTGCTATGGCAGCTTCATCTTCATATTCATCCACAAGTGCCTCTACACCGTGGGATTCACTAACAGTTTGGTTGTCTTCTGCTTCAACTGCAGGATTCTCAACTGCTGCTTCTTCAACAGGCTGTGACACTGTTGACTGCTTGCACATGTTACTCCCCCTTTCGCTGAACTCTTCTTCCAAGATTCTCCATGCTTCCTTGGAAGTCTTTGCTGCTGCAATCTTGTGAAAAATACTTTCATCCACAGCTTGTTGGATGAGATGCAAGGCTAATTCATGCTGCTGCAATTTTTGGTCTTCTGTCAGGGCTTCAAAAGCCTCTAGATCTAGGGGATGCACACAATCATTTTGAACTAAACACCACAAATCCTCTACTCTAAGAAAGCTTCTCATCTTAATAGCCCAAAATTTGTAATTTTTACCTGAAAAATGTGGGGGTACGAGGAGAACTCTGCTGCTCCAATTATCCTCAGCAACGACCTCCTTATCGGCACATTTTCTTGCACGTTCGTCATCCATCTTTTCTTCACAAAGAATCCTCTGTACTTCTAACCCTGCCTCGGCTTTCACTTCTACCCTTGTATTTCTTTTAATCTCCCTGAGTCTCCTTTTGTAACCCATTTCTTCTCTTCTTCTATTCAGGCTGGGGGTTGCACACAATCAGTGGTCAGCAGACTTCAACAGGTTCTCTTTTTCAAAAGAGAGACTCCTTCTCTTCTCGTCGGCATGTGAGTCACACAAACCTCCACACCAGAATATCCATCCTCTGCAATTTATACTCTGCTATTCTACAATCCTTTTATCTAAAGCTACTGTTCTTTAAAATCATAATCGGGCCAAGAGATTTGAAAAATGGCAATGTATCCTATGTTGATCTTCGTCCAGTAGCTGCTCGGCGTGCCGGATGACCTGGAGAGGCTCTTCAACACCCCGACTCGCTCTTATGTGCGTGATACCAAGGCCATGGCTTCGACTCCGGGCAGAAAACCGCGGGCTTGCAGGGGGCTGGCGCGAGGCCGTATGCATAGATTCGTCTCGAAGGTCTCCTCACTCGACCGACAATAGGTTTCGATAGGTGGCCCCAACAGATGGCTCTCTCAAATTATAGAGTTCTCTCAAATTAAACGACGGGTCTCTTCAACACATCACGACTGTGGCTGGGGTCTCTCTTCCAGCGGCTATGGCTAGGATTTTCTTTAATTGAGACGGTTTCTCCTATGTGCCAGTGAACTCGGCTGGTTCAAGGCAACTTCAAATGGATTGGGTAGTGGCAGGATCCCCCTCGCTCTGATACCATGACAGATTCTATGGAGGCAGAGCATAACCCCGAAACAGAGTATGCGACTGACGCAAAAACAAAAACAGGGTCACCGTCTCTATGGAGCTCTGCGGCTCTTCTACAACCTTCCAGAACTCTTGATGAACACCCAAAATACATTGAACATCAAGATGCCTCTCTTCATCCGAGGCACATTAACATCTACACCTAATTGTATTAACTCTTGTACGGTGGTTGGTGGATTTAGACAGGTGACGGGAGGAATTATTTCCAACAAGAAGGTCATGCTATCTTTTATGTGATTTATTTCTTGAAAATGAGTGTTTAGGTTGCTATTATTGAGAAGGAACAAAAATAAAAGAGGAACATACCATAAATTGACAAAAAAAAATAGAAAATTATAAAAATATTTTGTTTTTTTTGTATATATATGTCTTGGACATGTGTAATTTTGTTTAGATCTTAGATCTTACTATTAGTGTTGGGAAAGCTTCCCTTTGTAATTGAAATACCTTTCTAACAAAAGTAGCACTCCCACCCAATTTTTAAAGAAAAAATAAATGAGAGAAACATGATAGAGGATTATCTTAGATCAATCCTTCATTTAAGGATTTAAGATGATACTATCATCAACATACTGAAACACTATTTATATTTATACATTTTCACCATAGAATTGAGCTAGAAGTAGACAAATTTCATAGGTCATCATTGATTTTAAATTCCTCAACTTCATTCTCTACCACAACATTCCAAGCAAAGGCACTCCATATAAGTACAATCATTCCATGACAAGTGGTACCAATGTGTAGTAGAGTGGAAGGAAGAATAAGGAGGAGGGAAGTACTAGAGGATCATCCGTGTGATTGTGCTAAAAACACTAATGGTGATTACCTTTCCTCTTAAAACAATAATCCATGATTGAGATAGTCTTTTAGGGAATTGAAGTGGATTAGTGACAAATAATGAATGAATGAGTAAGAAGAAGGTTGGATGAGAGATTAGAGAGTAATCATGGTGCAGTAGGTTGTAGGGAAAGGCTTGGTGGGTGGTAAGAGGGGGTGATAAGATAAGGTGTATATATTGATGTAGGGAGTGTTTTTATAGATATAAACATATATGTAGAACATGATAGTGTGATGAGTGGTAATGTTGATGGATGATGAAAAATTCAAGGAGCTGAGGATGGTAAGCCTTTGGTATTAGTTAGACTAATATATCATATGAAAGAAGATTCCACATAGAGGTGCAACATGTAGTGGGCAAGGTTTTTACTGTGGAAGGGTGAACAACTGAGAGGGAAGTAGTGGAGCATTTATGTGCTTGTGCTAATTTAGCAAAGGTAATAGTTGTATCTTTCCTTCTAGCACAAGAATAGTGATGTAAAATCGATGATAGAGAGATACTCCTACTAAGGGATTGTAGTGGATTAGTGGAGGTGGAACAAGTAGTATAGAAGTGGAGGAAAACCCTTGTGTTGTGGTAGAAGGAAATTTAACAAATCATCCTTGTATTTGTGCTAGAAGGATATATAAAAACCATTAGATTTACTTTTAGTATAATCACAAGGATTAAAAATCAATGATGAGACATATTCTTACAAGAATTCCATGACATGAGGAAGTATTGTGGAACAATGTGTAGTAGTGTGGAAGGGTGAAGAAGTAGGATAGATGTAGAGATTTATATGTTTTTTTGTGTTAGAAAAAAACGTAATTTAGTTGTTATCTTTTGTTTAACATGACCACAAGGATGCACAAGGCATGATTGAGACATATTTTTAGTAAGGGGTTGGGGTGGATTAATGGAATGGGAACAAGTAGGAGAGAAGTAATGAGCATCCTTGTGCTTGTGATAGAAGAAAAATTAATACCCATTAGATTTTCTACTAGCACAAGAACAAGGAAGTAGAAGCCATGATTGAGGAATAATCTTTCATATAGGTATTGATGAGGATTAGTGAAGGAGGAGCAAGTAGGGTTGAAGTGTAGATGAATCATTGTGATTTTGTTAGAAGGAAATCTAGTAGCCCTTATCTATCTTTCCTTTTATAACAAGCATAAAGATGCACAAGACATGATTGAGACATGATATTACTAAGGGATCCAAGTGGATTAGCAGATTGGGGAACAAGTATGAGGAAGTGGAAGAGCATCCTTTTGCAAATGCTAGAAGGAAATCAACAACAGTTATCTTTTCAACATATTTTTCTTCTAGCACAAAAATGTGCATCCCATTATTGATACATAATTTTACAAGAATTTTATGAACAATGTAACAATGTTGAATTAGGAACAAGTAGGAGCGAAGTAAAGGAGAATCATTTTCCTTTTGCTAAAAGAAAATCTATTAATTGAGAAATATTCTTACTAAGGGATTGGAATGGATTTGTAGAATGGGAACACGTAGGATTGAAGTATAAGAGAATCATGCACAAATGCTAGAACATAAGCTAAAAACATTACCTTCTAACATAAGAACAAGGATGGAGAACCAATGACTAAGACATAGTCTTAGTAATGGATTGGAGTGGATTTGTAGAAGTGGAACTTAGAGGGAATTGGATGTGGGGGAGCATAGTCAAGTGCTTATGCTAGAAGGAAGGGTAAGAGTCATTATATTTTCTTTTTACAAAGGCATCAAGATGCATAAGCCATAATTCAAACATAGCATAACTAAAGTTTCAAATTTTATTAGTGTAGGGAGAACAAGTATTAAGGAACTAGAGGAGCATCCTTATGATTGTCCTATAAGGAAATCTAAAAATGGTTGGATTTCTTTCTAGCACAAGAATAAGTATTCCAAATCCATTATCGAGGCATAGTCTTGCAAGAACTCTAGGTTATGGGGTAGTGTTATGTCGCAATGTGGAACAATGGGGTAGAGAAACATTATTATTCTTATTATAGATGAAGAGCTAATATTCATTAGATATCTTTCTATCACAACAAAAATGATGCACAAACATAATCCATGATTGAAACATTGCCTTACTAAGGGATTGAAGTGATTGAAACATAGCCTTACTAAGGGATTGAAGTGGATTAGTGGAGGGAAAATAAATAAAGGGAAGTATATGAGCATCCTTGTTCTTTTACTAGAATCAAAGCTAATAGACATTGGATTTTATTCTAGCATAAGAACAAGTATTCTAAACCCATTTTTGAGATAGCCTTATTAGCTAAAGGGAAGGTCCTAGTCTCATACTATCTTGTAAATTTATCTACAATTAAACCCCAACCATTTTTTTTAGCATTATGCTTGAATGGGTCCCTGGGGTCATTATGATTAACTCAAGAACAATGTTAATAAAAGGTGTTCAACATTCCATGATAAATAATCTTTTAACTATCGTAACACTAGATAATAGTATTTCTTATTTCTGCTATAGTATTTATTTTACTTTTTTTGTTTCTACTTCTTATGGCTACTATAATATATTTTTTACTTATTTTTTTTATTTCTTAATTTTCTACTTTTTATGTCACCTATTCTTTATCTTTTTTACTTCTTATATTTCTAATATTTGTTTTACTCAGTGTTGAAATCAATGCAACCATGTTTCTTATTTTTATGTCAGCTATTTTTTTTTATCTTTTTTACTTCTTATATTTCTAATATTTGTTTTACGCATTGTTGAAATCAATGCAACCATTTTTTTTATTAAGGTTCAAATCCCTTCTATTTTTTTCTATTTCTTATGTGGGCTATAGTATTTATTTTACTTCTTTTGTTTCTACTTTTATGGCTAGTATAATATATTTTTTACTTTTTTCTTTTATTTCTTATGTTTCTACTTTTTATGTCAGCTATTCTTTATCTTTCTTACTTTTTATATTATGTCAGCCATTCTTTAAATCTTTTTTACTTCTTATATTTCTAATATTTGTTTTATGCATTGTTGAAATCAATGCAACCATGTTTTCTTATTAAGGTTCAAATCCCTTCTATTTTTTCTATTTCTTATGTCGGCTAATTTTTTTTGAAATCAATGCAACCATGTTTCTACTTTTTATATTTCTAATATTTCTACTTTTTATGTCAGCTATTCTTTATCTTTTTTACTTCTTATATTTGTAATATTTGTTTTACTAACCATGTTTTTTTATTATTTTTTACTTCTTTCTTTTATTTCTTTTGTTTTTACGCATTGTTGAAATCAATGCAACTTATATTTCTAATATTTGTTTTACGCATTGTTGAAATCAATGCAACCATGTTTCTACTTTTTATGTGAGATATTCTTGATCTTTTTTACTTCTTATATTTCTAATAGTTGTTTTACTTCTTATATTTATAGTTTTTATGACCAACATGTTAGGAACAAACGTTACAACATCTCCCTCATACTCGACAAACATTAATCAACAAAGGTTTATTAATGACCTACAAAATATTTATTACTTTTTACTTTTTATTATTCCACAAACGTTACAAGATCTCCCTCATATTGGGCTTTATAGAGTGCCTCTCGATGCAATTACAAGGTCTCCCTCATATTGGGATGTAGAGCGCCTCTTGGTGCAATAATTTGTAAAAGAAGAAAAAGTTATAGAAATCATGGTACTATATTATCTATTATATCCAAAAAGTTGTATTAATTATAAACAAAGAAGAAAAAATACAAACAAACAAATTATGAAAATCATAATTTAGTGACACATTAATTTGTAAGAGAACTTTGTTGTTGAGATGTTGCAAAATGATCATGATTCAAACCCTTCTAATATAATCTTTGAAAGTAACATAGGTAAAAACTTCAATCCCTTCTACTATAATAATATATACTCTATTATATTTTTTTGAAAGTAATATAGTCACACATAGTTTACATTAGCATATAGATATTTTTTTAATGAATGTATAGGTAGGTGGGTTATATATATATATATATATATAAAGCTAAAAAAAGTTTTATAAGTTTTATAAAGGATAGAGTAGAAATTTTAAATAAAAGATCACAAGTTCAAATTCTCATAAATACTTTTATATATATATCTATATATTTATTTATTAATGAATTAGATGAAACCATAAAATGTTTAAAAATTATATTCAATTCTATCTTCTCAATTTTCAAATCAAATTTATCAAGATAAATCTTCTCAATTTTCAATTTTTTTTTGGATATTAAAAAAAACACGGAGACTAATCAATATGTGAATAACTTTTTTTTTATTTTGTAGAAAAATATGTTTCTGCATCAAAACAAAGATACGTAAATCGTTTCCTAGACTACGTTTCTAAAGAAGATCTAAGATACATAAAGGAATTTTAATTGCTTTTTCACTTATCAAGCAATGGAATTATTGAAATACATCTATAAACCAAATTGATGATACAGAAGGGAAAGAAAGAGTTAAGGGTTAAAGAGAACATCATAACTAATTACAAAAAATATTACAAATAATGAATAACAAAAAATAATGTTCCAGCTGAATGCATTCATCTTTTTAGGGTTCTATTAATTATTATTGCATCTGTAAAGAGAAGTACAGTATTTTTCACTTTCATCGAATTCGTTGATGTACAATATCTGAAATGCACGAAAGTTTTGGTCTCTTACCTAAAGTTTTGGACTCATATTTTATGCAGGTATCTGGCGCTGACATATTTTTGACGAAGTAGTGTGTACAAATAGTTGATTAAATGGAGGGTGAGTCCTACCAGGTGAATCGCGAATCTTTATTATTTCCTTTTAGTTCCTTCTCTCTTACACAATTGCGTTTTCGACTGAATTTTTTTTGCCTGTGCTTTGTTCTCAAGACCAAGAAATTCCACGTACATATTGTCATATTTTTTGCACTGATCAATTTGTTTCAACCTCGGCTGAAAATGTTCAGCAAACTTTCTATTTCTTAACGAGGAAAATAATGTTGGATATATCATAATTTATGAGCTGATCGTGAATACGCCGGTTCTGTCAGCCATCTTTTGGCGATGTTAGTATGTCAGTAAGTTCTCATCCAATTCGGTGCACGTCATGTTTGCATTTATGTAACTGCGTTAATAGTTTGCAAGTTGAAATTCTTAGGTAGAAATTAATTACAGCCTTTAATGAAGTTCAAAGGCTTCCAGGAGAAGCAATCCTAAGTTGGTTGTTGGTAATATCTATAAGTAGAAGTTCAGTGTTAAAAACTAAAAAAGAGATGAAAAGAGAAGTAGAAGATAGGCGAAGAAGAAGTTGATCGTGAAATGTATGAAGAGCCCAAGCTCTGCGTAAAATGGTGAAAGATTGAAGTATTTACCATCTCTTTGTATTGCAGCAATGTCGCAGAACCAGACTATAGTCCAGACTAGTTATGCAGAACCAGCAAATGCAGCATCATACAACAATCTCACTCAAGCTGAGAATGATGTTCTAAGGGAACAGAGGAAGAAAGATGGAAAGGTGTTGTTCCACATACATCAAGCGACACATGAATCAATACTCCCAAGAGTAGCAGCAACGTAGTCAGCCAAGGAAGTGTGGGATACGCTGGAAACAGCATACCAAGGTTTGAAGAAGATAAAAACTGTTGAACTACAAATTCTTAGAAGAGATTTTGAATGACTGTCATCGAAAAATACAGAGTCAGTAGACTCATTCTATACTCGTATAATTGGTCTAGTTAATCAAATAAAGTCTCATGGAGAAACTCTAACTAACCAAAGGGTTGTTGAAAAAGTTCTTAGAGTTCTTCCAAAGAAATTTGAATCTTTGGTTGTAACCCTGGAGGAAAACAAAGATCTGTCCACATTTAATATTGATGAGTTGCAAGCCTCATTACTCAATCATGAACATAGAATCAGCGGTTCAAACACATTGCTGGAAGGTGCATTTGCAACATAGTCATCCATAAGTCGCAGTAGAGGCAGAGGAAGCTCAAGATCTAGAGGTAGAGGATGAAGTTCTTTCAGAGGAGGTCGCACCAGCAGTCCTGCACATATCGCTGGTAGAGGCCAGAATCAGACTCCTAATCATCCAAGTCGACAAAGGTATGATAAATCAAAAATTCAATGTCATTACTGCAAGAAGTATGGACACTTCGCATATGAATGCAGGAAGAAGCAGTATGACCAAGGAAATCAAGGTGAAGCGCAGTCAAGCAACAACAACGCACCGAATAGCTCATTGTTCTTAGCATGCGCATCTCCATTGGAATGCAATGTTGTCCAAGAAAGTCCAAATGACATATGGTATTTAGACTCACGCTGTAGCAATCATATGACTGGTAATTTAAGTTTATTTTCCAGTCTAGATAAATCAGTTCAAATTGATGTAACACTTGGAAACAATATTCAAGTTACTGTTTTGGGAAAGGGTACTGTTGATATTCTAACAAAACAGGGGATACAAAAATATATGTTTGATGTGTATTATGTTCAAGGTTTGAAGCACAACCTGATGAGCATTGGTCAGCTGATGGAAAAAGGTTACAGAGTTCACATGGTAGGTAAGCATTGTGTGATCAAGGACATATATCCCAGCAATCAGTTGATTGCTGAAGTGCAAATGACAAGCAATCGCTTGTTTCCTTCGAGAATAAGACCCATCATAAAAGGAAAGACAACTCAAGTTATTCATGCAAGTCAGAATGAGAATTCTGGATTTGCGTTCCACGCAGAGAGCAAAGGAGCAGAAATTCATTGCGCAGCAGAAGAGAAGGACAATGCAATACAAGCAGCATTTCAGACAGAAGTAAAAGATGAGTCCTGGTTATGGCATTTCAGATTTGGACGTATGAATTTTGGTGGGCTGAAGCTACTACACACGAAGGACATGGTGAAAGGATTTCCATTGATTGAAAAGCTAGAGAGAATTTGGGAAGGTTGTATCTTTGGAAAGCAGCATAGAGAGACTTTTCTAGTCGGAAAGTCATACAGAGCATGCACACCACTCAAAATCGTGCACTCCGATATTTGTGGACCGATGCAAACACCATCCATGAGAGGATGCACTTATCTTCTCACCTTTATTGACGATTTCACAAGAAAAACATGGTTTTATTTTCTAAAGTATAAATCTGATGCATTTGATTGTTTTCAGCAATGCAAGGCACTCGTGGAAAAGCAGAGTGGTTACAACATCAAGATATTGAGAACAGATAGAGGTGGTGAGTATGTCTCAAATGATTTCTTAAACTTTTGCAAGAATCATGGCATACAGAAGCAGTTCACTGCGCGGTATACACCACAGCAGAATGGTATCACAAAGAGAAAGAATAGAACCATCATGGAGATGGTGCACAGTATGTTGGCAGCTGCACATCTGTCAAATGAATACTGGGCTGAAGCAGTGGCAACTGCAGTATACATAATGAATCGATGTCCGACTAAGAGCGTGAAGAACAAGGTTCTACAGGAAGCATGGACGAGTATGAAACATAGTGTTTCGCATTTACAATTTTTTGGTTGTGTAGCATACGCACATGTTCCAGATGAGCTAAGAATAAAATTAGACAATAAAGGACAGAAATGCATCTTTATTGGATACTCTGAAGAAACAAAAGCATACAAGTTGTATGATCCTGTCGCAAGAAAAGTTATTGTTAGTCGCGATGTTCAGTTTGTGGAAAATGAAGCATGGGATGGAACTGTTGAGAATAATGTGAAAATCGTGTCACATGTTGAGCATGATGACATTGCAGAAGATGCAGTTGAGACTCCGCATATAAACCAGAATGTTGCAGCTCCGTCTACTCCCAGGACAACGCAACATGTTTCAGCACAAGGTACCCCAACACCAGTCGTAGCACAAGCAACTCTATCAAGCACACCAAGTGCACAGCAAAATCCATCAAGCAGTTCGCAGAGTTCGACACCAGCAACTCCGCCAAGGACAAGAAGTCTGCGTGAGATATATGAGGCTGGTACACCTAATTCATTCTCTTGTTTTGCATTATTTTCTCAAGTTAATGATCCGCTAACATATGAAGAAGCTGTACAAGATAAAGTCTGGGCACAAGCCATGGATGAAGAAATTGAATGCATTGAGAAAAATCAAACATGGGAATTAGTCGATGTCCCTATCGACAAGAATGTGATAAGCATCAAATGGATTTATAAGACCAAGCAAGATGCTAAAGGAAATGTGCAAAAACACAAGGTGAGATTGGTAGCAAAAGGGTTGACTCAGCAACCTGGCATAGACTTCAATGAAACTTTTGCACCTGTAGCTCGAATGGACACTGTCAGAACAGTTTTGGCTATCCCATCACAAAAGAAATGGTTCGTTTATCAAATGGATGTTAATTCTGCATTCTTAAATGGTTATTTGGAGGAAGAAGTATATGTGGAGCAACCACAAGGCTATGAAGTTCCAGGACAAGGACACAGAGTGTACAGACTGAAAAAGGCACTATATGGTTTGAAGCAAGCTCCCAGAGCCTGGTACAGTCGCATTGACTCATATCTCATTCAGAATGGATTTCACAGAAGTGAATGTGAGCCAACGGTGTACACAAAAATCAACAAGCAAGGTAATAAGCTAATCGTCTGGTTGTATGTAGATGATTTAATATTTACTGGGGATTTTGGCATAGAAGAATTCAGAACTATCATGGAGAGTGAATTTGAAATGACTAATTTGGGGCTTATCAAGTATTTTCTAGGCATTGAAGTCCAGCAAATTGAAAATGGGATATTTATATCTCAGTTGAAGTATGCGAGTGATGTTTTGAACAGATTTAAGATGCTAAATTTCAAGACAACTCCAACACCAGTGATAACAGGTTTGAAATTGAGAAAGGATGATGATGGATCCACTGTAGATCCTACTATGTTTAAAAGACTTGTTGGCAGCCTTATGTATCTTACAGCGACAAGGCCAGACATAATGTATGGAGTCAATTTAATCTCAAGATTCATGGAGACACCAAAAGAATCGCATTGGCAAGCAGGAAAAAGAATTCTGAGGTATGTAAGTGGAACAAGAGACTTCGGTATTTTGTATTCAGCTGCAGAAAATTTCAGACTCATTGGGTACACCGATAGTGATAATGGAGGAAGCATAGATGACAGAAAAATAGCATCTGGCAATACATTTCATGTAGGATTAGGTGTTGTATCATGGGCTTCAAAGAAGCAACCAATCGTAACTCTTTCTTCAGCAGAAGCAGAGTATGTCACAGCAACAAGCGCTGCATGTCAAGCCGTATGGATGCGGAGGATGTTAAGTGATCTGTCGCAGCAAGGCAAGAACCTACAGTCATTTATTGCAACAACAATTCCACTATCGGACTATCAAAGAATCATGTCTACCACAAAAGAACCAAGCACATCGACACAAGGTATCACTTCATCAGAGAGTTGATAAACAACAAAGAAATTTGTTTAGAATTTTGCAGGTCTAAAGATCAGGTAGTAGATATCTTTACCAAACCATTGGCAAAAGACCCATTTCAGTATCTACGAAGTTGTTTGGGAATGACAAGTTCAGTGCAGTGAAATTCATCTTGCACAGAGCATGTTTCTGCTCTGAAATATTTTGTAATATTTTACTTTTGTTTAAAAAAAAAAAGAAAAAAAGATCCCCATCCGCTCATAATTAAGGGGGAGTGTTGGATATATCATAATTTATGAGTTGATCGCATATTCATTGTGCCGGCTCTGTTAGTCACCTTGTCAACCGTCTTTTGTGTTATCGCAATATCCGCGATGTTAGTATGTCAGTAAGTTCTCATCCAATCCGGCGCACATCAGTTTTGCATTTATGTAACCGCGTTAATAGTTGCAAGTTAAATTTCTTACATAGAAATTAATTAGTCTTTAATGAAGTTCAAAAGCTTCCAGGAGAAGTGATCCTAAGTCAGTTGTTGGAAATAACTATAAGTAGAAGTTCATTGTTAAAAACTAAAAAAGAGATGAAAAGAGAAGTAGAAGATAGGAGAAGAAGAAGTTGATCGTGAAATGTATGAAGAGCCCAAGCTCTACGTAAAATGGTGAAAGATTGAAGCATTTACCATCTCGCTATATTGCGGCAATGTTATTTGTTTTACTGCGGTAATATATAAGTCAATAGTTATTTTGTGTTCATTCTCAAGAATGGTGGTTAATGCATGTCGCACATCTCCTTCTTATTCATCTACGTAAATGTTGTTTACATTTACTGTCAGTAAAAGAAATCAAGAATTCCAAGTATTTCACGGTGGTGAAAGTTTTTTTTTAGTTTAACGCGGAGTAACTTCGACATAATAGTTATTCTTCCATTCATATGTTTTAACAAGAAATATCTCATTATATAGTTTGCTTAAGAGTAATCGTCATTCTTCCGTTCATATGTTTTAACAAGAAATATCTCATTATATAGTTTGCTTAAGAGTGTATTTATCAAAGTCAAGTTGTCGGCAAGTTACGAAGTACATGGAGTAAAAATATCTTCAAGTTTAAAATTTCAGCAAGTATTGCATATCGCATATCGCAAGGTTATTGCATATCACATATCTCAAGGTTATTGCATATCGCATGATGCGCAAAGTTAATTTACTGCGAAGTAAATTTGGTGAGATATCAAATGTTGCGGCAAAGTAAAAGTCCGCAAAATTAATTCACATGAAGTAAATGCTCACGGAAGTGAAAGTCATTTGCAAAGTCAAAATTAGAGCTTCCGTCAAAGTATGCGGCAAAAGAAAAGATTTGTATATGGCACCGTTAATTTTAAATTGACCGTGTAGTACTGCGGTGCTATTTTCCTTTCAAATAATAAATTACATGGCATCATCGAGAAACCTGATCTATATTCTTGTAATTTATTAATTTCAAAAACAAAATAATGATTCTTTAGCATGCCTTGAATTTTCAAACTGTTATAGAAAATTCATCAATCCTCAGGTTGAAAATAAAATTTTTTGGGGCAACAGTCGATTCCAAACAACAAAGTTGTTTCTATTATTTCATTTCGAAATATTCTTACTTATTCCCTAGTATCTACCCCAGGGTTGCTAGGATCGATCTTCTACCATATTTTATTAGAGCTCCTAAGGTAATAGTGGCCTGCTATCAATATTCATAGGCATCTGAATTTTGAATTTTAAAGATTTAAACCGAACTTATCTTCTAAAGCTGTCAAAATCTATTTCTTGACCAATGAAAGGCACATCAGAGTGCTTTAAATCAAATATGAGCAGGATGAACAGTTTTGTTATTTAAGTACATCTTGATTATCAGAGTGCTTTAAATCAAATCTGACCAGGATGAACAGTTTTGTTATTTAACTACATCTTGATCAGAGTGCTTTAAATCAAATCTGACCAGGATGAACACTTTTGTTATTTAAGTACATGTTGATTATCAGAGTGCTTTAAATCAAATCTGACCAGGATGAACAGTTTTGTTATTTAAGTACATCTTGATTTTTCGTCTCTCTTTGTAATTCTTACTTGTCATACTGTTAATTTGTGGGATTATTCATAGTGGAGTTATTAGTTCTTACTTGTCTTATTGTTAATTTGTGGGATTATTTATACTTGTGATTTGTTGAGATGTTGTTTGTTCCTATTATTTAAGAAGTTATTAGATCTAGAAAATATTCTCTTCAACCAAGTTTTCTCTCCAACCAAATCTCATATTTACTCTGTGATTGAGATACTCCCCACTAGTAATAATAAAGTTCAATTTTGTGTGAAGATCTTCACTTTTAGGTGTGTGAAGAATTGAGAAAGTTTTCTCTCCAACCAAATCTCATATTTACTCTGTGATTGAGATACTCCCCACTAATTATAATAAAGTTCAATTTTGTGTGAAGATCTTCACTTTCAGGTGTGTGAAGAATTGACAGTCTTGTAATTATTGGGTGGAAGAGGTAGCTCAGTAGGAGAGGATGTGTAACTCCTTATGTGTTTATCCTGGGGTGACACTTGCCTTTTTAAAAAATATTAAAAAATTATAAAAAATAACATGTCAGCTCAAATTAATTTAAAACATTTAAAAAAACTACATAAATTAGATAAATTAAAACCCTTCCTTAACACTTGTTGGGCATGCACATTCTACAGCCCACTAGGGGAGTTGGGCAGAAGAGGCGCATTCTATAGCCCACTAGGGGAGGATGTGTAACTCCTTCGGTGATCATCTTGGAGGTAACATATCTTTTTTTAAAAAATATTAAAAATTTATAAAAAATAACATGTCCTCTCAAATTAATTTAAAACACTTACAAAAACTACACAAATTAGATAAATTAAAACCCTTATTTTAACACATGCACTCTAAAAAGAGATTTACACTTAAAGAGATTTGATCGCTCTAGACCCTTAGTAGATCCCCTTTAAATGAATCTATGCTGATAGTTATACACAAAAGTGTAATTATGCAATGATCTATACATTGTAATACATTATTACATGCCTTTAAATCCAAAAAGGACAAATTTAGACAAATAGTCAATTGAGCACAGAATTTGGCATTGGAGGTCAATGCAAAGAAATAATTCATAATAAGCATTTCATCGATCACTAGCACAGGAAGCCAGTTTGATTCACCAAGATTTGAAAAAGCTTGTTTAAGCTGATTGAAGTGATTTTGCAAGTGAAGCAAGTAGACTGTAGAGCAAAATTTGCCTCTATTGTAATTATTTTGAGGTAATAGTACTCTACCGTTTCTCTATTCGAAAAACTCTATTTAATACTTTGTCGTCAGGACGACAGAAATACTCCTGTTGATGTTGAAATTTGTGATGTGCATATAGCCACCTTGTATTGTTGTGACGGGAATTACAGGCTTCAATGAATGAGTATCTAGTTTTTGTTTGCCCTACAATTTTGCATTTCTATGTTTTAACATTTTTCTTTCGACTTGAACAGAAGCTATTAGGTCGTCACATTTACGTCTTCCAAGCGCAATTTGTTGACATTATATCTCCATGTTCAACATTTTTCAATTGACTGGCAGATGATTCAAGACAGAGAGGCACGGAGCTCTCTTATCAAAACAGGGATTGAGAAGCAAAAATTGAAAAGAAACAGAGTCTAGCATAGAAGAAATCAGGAGAGAGAAAAAAACACTCTTTCTGGAGAGAGAAAATACACCCGTTGTGATTACACAAAATGTTGACCACCCAAAAGAGATGGGAAGGATTGCACACTCGATATAAATAATTTGAACCTTGGAAATGGGTTTTATAGTCGTAGAGGTTAGTCCAAAATATCATAACATAATCTCATTGAGTTTGAATTCTTTTTATTTATAGGATTAATATTCCTATTTTATTCTCAGGGTTGCCAAATCTTTTATTGTGACAACTGAATAAAGTAAAGAGAATTTGGGTTGAATTTGCAAATTTCAAAGTTTTATAATTAAATAATCCATTTTCATTTTGTTAATTTTTAATATTTTTTAACCACACTTTCAATTTATTTTAAAAATCAAAATTTATGGAAACATATGTTATGATTTGTTTAGAAACTAACCATGATTATGTCGTTGACATCTTGTGGTCATTTTGGACCTATTAGTCTGTCGGTGCATATGCATTTTGCATTTTGCAAAGTGAAATTATGCTTAAATCTTAATTTTGGGCTTTGAAATTTGGAGCGGGAATCGGTTTGACATCTGTCCCGCCTGGAATTATGAAACTGAGTTGTACGCTGCTACAAGATCCTGGCATTGAATAAGGCTCTGTCCAGGTGCTGTTTCAAACGCCACTACGTCACCTCTCTGCCAACTCTCTGTTGTGTGACTTAATGGCGATGGAGACAGTCTCTATGTATGCATGGTCATTATCGAGCTTAGTTGGATTCCTTTTATCTGTAACATATTCTCAGTATTATAATGATTCTTGTGTTTATTTACCCTCCCAAAAACTCGAAAAATGGTGGGTTGTCAAGATTTAAGGCTTGCGGATTGGTAAATTTCAGTTAAGGGCCAATAAAGACTCTACAAGTTGTTTCTATCAATGTCTGGGAGCAATTTGCAGCGATTTTGGGCTATCTGGAAGTGGGTTTCGATTAAAATGGCTGAGCTAAACCAAAAAAATGGGCACCCCACCTTTGATAGGGAGAGCGAGCTATATACAGTTCTTGTTAAGCGCCCTCCTGTCTCTACTAGGTCGGAAACTGCTAGTCCTAAGTCCAAGAATGTTGCTGAGGCTGCTGCATCTGTCATGCGCAGCACAGGGGTGAATAAGACTCGAGAGATCATCGACAGGATTCGATCACGAGCGAGTCTTGGTTTCCAGTGGAGTTCAGGAGACGGCTTCTCAGGGATTTATACTGAATCCCAGTTCAGAGACTGGCTTGCAACTGCTCTTGTTCTAATGCTTGTGAATAGAATGCAGTCTTCTAGAAAACATAGGTTGAGATGATTTATTGTTTTGTGTTGTTCTATAGCCACACCAATGGCCTATATCTTCACAAACTAGAAATATTAATTACTTGAACAAATTCATAGGTTGGTTCTTCTTGGACACACGGCATAATGTTTCAAGCTCCAAACAGTGTTCTAATGCTTGTGAATAGAATGTAGTCTTCTAGAAAACATATGTTGAGTTGATTTATTGTTTTGTGTTGTTCTGTAGCCACGGCAATTCTAGTTTATTGTTGTTTTAATGAAGTTCTCATGTGAATAAAGAAACCATCGTTTTAAATCATGCGTGAGGGCACACTTGTGTGTGAGAAATTTGTTGCTATCACCCCCCAAACTATATATGTTTCTCAAGATTTCTGGTATGCATTTGATTGCTGGTACATTCATTTCTAGGTGTACAATCTTCATTTACAACAGGCTAAGGTTCGAGCATCTATTTGTCAGCTCAATTAGTGCCCCTTACCTCCCTAAAATGTGCCCTGTTTTGCATAAAACTTGCCGAACACTGGTTTCAGGTACTACCGTTCCAATTTTTCAGCATTCTTCATTTAGCCTAGTCCTCTTTTTGTCAAAATTTTGTCCATATAGTTATGCCAGTAATACCCTTAACATCTATTGCTTTCCTAGTGATGATATCCAACCTACACAGTTTTCTCATGGATTCCTAGTGATATCCAACCTCAAAACCTACTCTTGCTTGTTTCTAAATTAAATTGTTGATAGGATGGTCATTTCTTTAAAACTCACAGACTTAAGAGTTGGAGGAGCATTTTATCATGTCCTTTATGACATTTGGTAATCTGAAAACAGATCTCAAGTTAGCCATCGTACTATGCATGCCATTCACATGCTCACATCCTCTTGGGACTTTGCTGATCTATGCTAAAATGATGATGTAGTCTTTCACCTGTATATGCAAACATTGTTCTTGCTCAAAATTCTTCCACCCTTAAACTCTGACCACCATCACCATCACTCGCTCGATGATTTGACATTAGACCTGTACCTGTCATATAAAGGAAACAATAATATTAAACACACCCCAAAGGAAAACAAACTCAAAAGGAAAATAAGCAATCTCAATTGGATTTTATTCTTTACAAACTCAACATGCACGAATATCCATGTCATGTGGCCTTTCTGATCAATGTACATGCTTGGATCATGAACAATGTGACTAGCCCGATGGAATTTAGTTGGATCTTAACCATCTAGTATTGTAAGCACCACTAGGGGTTACCAAGACTCACTTGAGTCAACATTTGATTGAGCCTTTAATGGTGCATTTTGCTAAGATTTTTGCATACTTGCATCATTAATATTTTGCAACCTTTTCTGGGTGTCATAAGGATCATCTGAATGCTCCCTTGAACCCACATTGATTGAGACTTTTTTGCACCCAATACTGTGAAATATTTTTCCTTCTTCGAAAAAGTCTCCACTCATCCCTATTCCACTATGTTCAATCCTTCATTAGCCCATTTAGGAACCTTCCCCTTTGCCTTTAGGGATTCTAGGGTTTTGCAAAACCACATTTTCTATGAATTTTCAATGCAAATTTGCTAGCCAGATGACCATAGGCATGGCATCTAGTGCATATGAATGGCATGCCTATGTATTCTAATGCTTGAATGTGTTCATGTCTTGCTTTTGCAAAACTATTTCCTCCACTAGATTGTTCCTTAGATCCACTGCCATGAAGATGTGGGAATTGTGCATGTATTGGTTTTCTGGTAGCTATTATACACTTCTAAGAATTGAGCAATGCACATAACCCAGCAAGGGCTACCATGTCTCTATCATCCACTTTGTTACCCCATTTTGCATGGGTGTCCAAGTATAAATTTTGTCACTTGCTCATCGAGGGATTACATCTTGTTGAGGAGGTTTTGGGCGACCTAGGGTTATTTACAGTAGTTCTTCAAGTGTGCCAAGTCAAATATATGTGCTGTGAACATTATAATGAGATGTCACCTATCTCAACATGACAAACAGACCTTCTGTGAAAATTGCAGATTTATCAGAGAATTTCCAGTGGTTTCAAGCCTTACTTCTTGTAGCATTTCAAATTGAACTTAAAGGACAATGACCAACATTCTTGGCACGGTACTCATGGGGTTAAATCACCATTAAAAGAGAAGACTTTGAATGAAAGCTAAAGGACTTTGAGGGCCTATATATCTTGCAGTAGGTAGTATTTTTACAGGGTGCACCTAAGTCATCTCTAATCCTGTGACTTTAACTAGCAGTTTGAAGTTCTTTGGAGGATTTATCATGGTACCATGAGGCAACAATAGATGCACCCTATTCTCAATAGTAAAACAACATTCTAGCTGCTCCTTCTAGTTTGTTACAGGAAGATCCTTCAATTGATCAACTTACATTGTTATGAAAAAAGAACATTACTCTCTTGGTTTTGTGTTAAAATTGTGGATGGTAGTTGGCTTTGTTTATTTGAAATTTATGTTTTATTGGGATTTATTTTTGGTTGATAGCATCACATAGCCAATTTATGAATCCACACCATTAGACAATAGCCCATGTTGGAAATCCTCCTTTGCTATATATATATATATATATATATATATATTCTACAATTGGGCGCTTGCCTCTCGTGCTACCACAGATCCATTGTTTGCTTCATTGGCTATCATGGATGCACATGTCCAAGTGGCAAGAAGGGAAGCTTCTCGTGCACTATTGAAGGTAAAAATTGGATAGGGGCTGCCCTTTATGTTGGCATAACATTGTTTTTCATTGATGAAGCTGACCTCTTGTGATAATGTAAATCCCTGGACAATTTATACTCCTTAGGATGGAAATGCAGGGATCTCTTCATTCCCTTTAATCTTAAGGTGGAAAGAAAGATGTTTCAATAGTTTTTGAATTCTCTTAATATCTTAGTTAGAGGTTATCCCAGTACACCTTTTCTCTTGGTGGCCACGAACATCTTCTGGTCTCCCTTTCTGACAGTTGTTATAGCTTACTGGAATTAGCTTACTAGAGAATCAGAATTCCTTTGCTTATGGATGGATTTCATTTGTTTACTTATTTTCCAATGCAGCATATAACCAATCTCATGTTGTATAATGCCAAACAATTTATGTTTTTGTCAAATACTTATATGGAAAAAAAACCATCTTTACTTTTTTCTTCTATAAGCCAATGCTTTTGTTTAAAAAAAAACTACAATGATTTCAAAGAACAACTAATTTAATCCAGCTTTTTGCTATACTATAATCAAACATAATTTAGTTTCTATCACATTGTTCTCATGTTTTGAATTGATTTCCACTACAAAAATTATTTATTGAACCTTTCCCACAAATTCAGGTTTTATGGGCTAGCCTTGCAGGGACATTGCCACTCTGTGGTTCTATACATCTATAGTACAGTCTATTATTGTGTTTCGAAAAAGGAGAGCGGTTATTCTATGCTCAAAACTATTTGGAAGAGCCAAGCCATGTCTTAATTATGAGCATATTCGATTCCATTTTAAAATATATGTGCCTTGTCGAAACTACATTGGATATGTGTGCTAGTCCTAAGCTTTGATACTGATCTACATTAACCCCATGTGCACATATGCTAAACTACTATGACTTTCACCATATAGCTTGTCTTAAGGGTGCCCTGAAATGTGAAATGAGTTTTGAGCGCAGTTCAGATATCTGCGAGACAAAACCTAGATATAACTTTCATCATAGGTATTTAAGTTGTTTTTCATAATCAACGCAGTCGACAAAGGGTTGGATATGCGAATCTATCCAACGCTGCTTCATAATCGAAATATGGTTGCTGCACAATGGGCATTGTAACCCAAGGACTGTTCTTAACTAATGGTAAACTACGTCTATAGGTTCCCAGATCGGCGAGCATCTCGTAACTATTAATGATAAGCCGTGTATTATAGATGTTTAAATTAGAATGTTAATAATCTCAGTGTTACAAAACTGCAACTGTAATGTTCCAGGATGAAATGTATTGCCATCAGGTTTATTCAAGATGGCACCATTCGAAGTTTCCAAGGCTTGATACTATAGTAAGAACTGTTCTTCAAATCATTAAGAACTATTATATAGGCAGAGCTGCCCTTCGATAGTCTAATATGCCCGTAATGATCAAGTCTTCCCTCATTGTTAAACATGCGACATATAGAGATTGCATGCCCGAAATCTAGGGTCACTTGGCACATTGCAGTCGTCCACTCTGCTTGCTTAGCCTTGTTATCGACATTGCAACTTGTTGCTCTTGTATTTCAAATGCAACCATTTATAAAATGACAAAAAAAAATACTCAAATTGTAAATCACATAATTTTATATTAATGTGGAAATTTGATAAAATAACATTCAAAAAATTATATATATATATAATTTGAGTCTCTTGATATAATTTGTAAATGTAAATCACATAACTATGTAACTATATATTAATGTGCTGAAATTTGATAAAATAACATTGAAAAAATAATTAATTAATGAATTAATTATATACACACACACACACACACACAATTTGAGTCTCTCTATATTATTTGTAAATTATTCTAGAGTATTTTGATTAAACGAAGAGAATGTATCTTCAATTTTAATCTCTCTCTCTCTCTCTCTCACACACACACACACACACACACACACACACACACACATATATATGTATAATTTTGGACTTTAAATAATCCATTTGTGTCTGTACATGAAGAGACACACCCTTTTACTATTTATTTAAATATTAACTAATTATTAAAATAGTATTTTTTTTTTTATTATTTACTAATTTTAATGTTTTATTATTGTTATGTATATATGCACATAACATTGTCACCCCTTTTAAAGGGAGCTTTGTCCTCAAAGCTATGTTGGATGATATCATCTTGATTCTAAAATTGCTTTGAAGCAATGATTTGAGATATGCGATCATGATTATGACAATTGATTCTTTTATTTTGATATGTATATGGATTGATTTTCTTTTCAAATTCCTTCTCCCTAAGCTGTGATGCTTATAAGCTTCCCAATTCATACAACTTGTAATTATGTCTCTTCCATTTGAATTCCATATACTGTTCTCGGGGTTGGTGGTATAGGTACCTAATTGCATTAGTCGTTATGCTCCTAACACCATATCTACTCCTTCGAGTTGTAGGGCATAACATTTGATTGGTATATTCAAGTCTTGAATCTGTAAGGGAACCTTATGGTATTTCCCTACTCCTCCCACCTGTCGATCATTGAAAATTTTGACACTATGACATTCTTCACAGGGTATGCAAAAGGATTAAGTTATTTTACCATTTTGATATCCACCAAATTGTGTGTACTTCTTGAATCGACTAAAATTGTGATGTTTTAATTCTTAATAGTTCCTTTAACTTGTAACCTCTCTGGTTCTACTTCTTTTGATTTTGTCACTTCGTATAAGAGTTTTTCATCCTTATTGTTAGAAGATTATTTCTCAAATGGGTTGGAATATATTGTCTTGTGAGTAACTGCGTTTCTTCCTTTTGGGTGGCAACTTTATTATGTATCACTGAACCTTTTTCTTTACAAGTTTGTTGGATGCATGTGATTGTCTCTACTGACACCTTCAGTGAGTTTGTATACAAAAGGAAATAAGATGTATCTTCTTCACTAGAAACATGTACTTCCTTCCCATCTATATTTTTGCAATGAGATATATGGTTGGATATACATTTATGATTTGCGATCCATTTTTTGCCACATCGACAACAAATGCTTTTCTTATTTTTTAAGTCATTGTCAGAACTACTAATGAATGTGTTTAAATATTTTTTGGCTTGATATCCATATGATTTGAAATTGTTAAACTAAAGTCCTTGTGACCACTTGTCCCTGCAATATCTTCATTGTGTCTCTTTTATTTTGTAAATATCCCTGGTCAAATCTTTATTTGAATATGCCTTTAGTTTTTCTTATGTTGCATTTTCCTTACATGTTGTTATTTCCACACTAGGAATGTCATGCATTTTTAATTCATTTTGGATATGTGTTTTAAGGCATCCTAGGTAAGTTTCAAGTAATTGCTTTCTAGATAACCCAAATACTCATGTGGCAATATATTCACATTGATGCGTGAATTCCTCGACACTTACTTTTTATTGTAGTTTGGTAAGTTTTGAGAATTATTCTTTTTTTTTTTCAGTAATTCCCTTAAATATTTTGAAAAAATCATTTTTAAACAAGTGTCAGGTGTATGAGTATTTTTTTCCTTCCCACAACATATACCAATTGTATGGGCTACCTTCTAGATGCATGGACATGTATTTCACCTTTTCTTCATTTGTCGTAATGTTATATATATTGAAATATTCTTCAGCCTTATTAAACCATGCCACATATTGATCTTCACTAGAGTTGCATTTTGATAACTCTATTTTGGACCTTGGTGGGCATATCATCAGGGGTTGATATTGGTTACCTACTAAGGATTTATAGGGAGGTGGTGGTGGTGGAGCTGATGGTGAAGGTGGTTGTGGTGTGTATGAACAAGATGAGGAAGTAGACATGCTTGAACTATTTCATCGTTTGTTGTGAATTATTAGAACTTGATTTTGTAAAAGGTTTGTGACCATGTCCATATTGTTCTACATTAGTGCAATGATTTCATCTTTCACATCTTTTTTGAGTGATGCATTATTGTTTTCCATTTCTTCTCTTAGGTCCTCTTGGTTTTTGGTGACAATATCTTTGAAAGCACGTTAACTTGTTTTTCCAAATGTTTAAGCTGGTTATCCAAGTCTATGATGCTTATGGTGATCATGGGTGTATACTTATACGCAATTTTGGTTTATAAGTGAGATGATTTCTGGTTGGTAAAAAAATTTCCAAGTTGGTAATTTTTTTTACTGCTTTGGAAAAAAAATTTATTAGGTTGGTAAATGTTTTTCACCAGGTTATTGAATTCTTTTTTTACTAGGTTGATAAAAAAAATTATCGGACTGATTACAAAACATTAACCTTTCTTTCATACCAATGAACAAAATCTACCTTCAATTTTTTGAAATAGTCCATTTGATGTGTACGTTAAGAGACACATCTTTCTATCCTTTATTTAATTATTTTAAACTAATTATTAAAATAGTATATTTATTTTCTTATTATTTACTAACTTTAATATTTTCTTATTGTTATGTATTGATATACACAACATTGAAAATACCACTGCTTTATAATGACCAGATTATGAAAGAGCAAAGTGGTGCAAAAATTAAGAGTTAAACAATGTCTAAGGCAGATATTTAAAAAATTCCCCCCAAAAAAGTAGTTAACAGAGTTTTATATGCCTTCTTCGATAAATATCAATTTTTTTCCATTAAATGGTCCATAATTATTAAAAAGAACACATAAAGAAACAACCTTTGATCCTCATATTTTTTTTTTATATAGTTTCTCCTCCCCCTTCCATAGTCAAAATTTTGTTGACCCACACATATTCATAAAAGGGGAACTTAAGTGACATCAGATGGAAAATCCTTTGAATCCCACATGATTGTGCATATAAGAAGACTCATAAATTACACAGCATGTTCAAATATTCCCAAATACATTTTGAGTGCTAAAGAGGCTCAAATTGTCTTGTATAATGTACTTTGGCATTCTGTAGCCCTATCTTTGTACTTAGAAGTCAATTCATGGAGAAGAGCATTCACATTTTGAACCAATTCTTTAAAGACCTCCAATTTCACTATAAAAGGAAGACATGGGTATCAATTCTATAAAAAAAAAATAGATCAAGGCTATGCTACAAGAATGTTTTAGAATACATATCTTCCATCCACATTCTTACCATTCATTGGCATTTCAAGCTTCCTTAACTTCTTTCCCAAGTATAAAGTGTTTTCCTTCATCATTCCAATTTAGTTTGAGATTAGTTAGAGAGAATTTAAAGAACCATCCCAAAGGGAGTGTTGGATTCCCATTGAAAGTTACATTCCTCGAGATGAGACAATTGTATTCAAATAATTTATACTGGACATTAATCATTTGGTTGAAGCTTTATCTCTTATGTTTTGTTCCCATATCAATTTGGAAATTTTAACCTTAGAAGTAGCTCTTATGTTTTTGTTAATTTTTTATGGATTCAACGTTATAATATTCATCATACTAACAAACTCATGTATCATTGCCTTGGTTGTAACCTACAAGGAAAGGATATTTATCTCACCATTGAGCCATTTTTCCCACAACAATGACTCTAGGCTTCAGAATTTCAAAGAAAAATTTTGCACTCACTATTTGCAACCATATGAAATTGATAATGTCTATGACAATAGTTCCATGAAGCTTTGTACTATTGAGGAATATAGGAGATCTCCCGTGGCCAATGGCCATTGTTTGAAATTATATCAAAAACTATTTTCCAAATATGCATTTATCTTAGATATTTCTACTCATTCTAATTTAGAGGTAGTTAGTACAATGGATATGCCACATGTACTTGTAGGAAATTGATATTTGAACCATTTTCTAGAAAATAATAATAATGATAATCATTTTTCTAACTTATGTTTTTCTTGTAGGTTTTTTTTACACTTTTTCATTGCAAATAAGCCCCCTTGTCATTGTTGGGTCAAGTACACCCTATTTCCAAGTGCCTTTGTAATTGTTGAGGTCAAGTACACCCTATTTCGACTTGTGGTAGAACCATCTTATGGGACAACCTGATACCAATCAAGTTTTAATATATTTTCTAGATTCCATCCCATTCTTGTTCCTGATACCTCCACACCACCTATGGGCCAATCACCACGGCTCCATTTACCACCTTGATGCTTTTCACACACTACAACTCCACTAGTCTTTTATTAATATCCAATTTCTTTTCTAGATTCAATGCTTGTTATGGATCAATTAGACTTTCTTCTATTTCATCACTTGTTATGGATCCTCTTATTATAGATCCTTATATACTTTACGTACTTACTACTGATCCATGACTTTATGCTACTCCTATCACCCTTATTATCACTTCAATGGATCATTCTTATCTTATGAGTAAGTTCAGATATGGATTCTCCCTTGTGTGTTTTTAGTTTCATTGAATGCATGGTTTTGGTTGTTTAGGTACCATAATATTCCTAATTTCAATGTTATCATTGAAGAGATGGAATGACCCTTAAGTTAGGGGGAGGTTTGGGATAGTTATTCTTTAGTTCATGTGACACATCATCACCACCTATCTCTATAATGCCTCCACTCTGTGCCCTAATTTACAATAACAAATAATCAAATATTTTATTTTACAAGCAATCATTAGGATTGTAATTGGTACTCTTTCCTAGTTTGTTGGAACCATTTTGAAAATCTATTTTCACCGTACTACCACTTCTTTACACAAAACCTTGGTTTGTTTCTACTTTGTTATCCTTTCTACTAATCCAAGAATCTTTATGTTGTTGTTTGACAATATGAGTGTCTTTTGTTTGTTATAAGCCAGTTAGTCTTGCACAATTGAAAAGTAACCCATCTAGGTGTTGAAATTTTTTGAGATAATGCCTACTTACCCTATTTTGAAGGATTGCAAGTGTTTGACACAACCAGCGCTAGAATTCACACAATTTTTTTTCGTTATCCAATACTATTTTTCATGCATTGTCAATTAAGGTGATAGAGGAAATTATTTGGAGGGTGGGAAGGTTGCCAAAAACAAGGGGTAAGTAGTTTAAATGCCATATGATTCTCTGTTTAGTGCATATAGAATTTCTTGTTAAAAACGATAGAGTTTATGATGTTGGCAATGGGATGAAATCATAGTCTTTGGGTCATCCATGGGAGAAGGTGGCATACTTTGTATAGAAATAGATCATATGTGAAGGAAACCGTATTTTATTATTTGGGTATCGTTTTAAGCTTTTAACCCATTTACAGCACCAAAGACTCATCAACATGCTTGGCTTTATTCTCTAGTATTCCCATGAATATGGGTAATACTTTTGTCAAGCATGGTGCATCGTCATGTTTAAAATAGACCTCAATTGAGCTTTTTTCAATCTCTCAATTGAGCTTTCAAAAAAATTATTGAGGGCTTAAATAAGTGTTCAATCGAGCTATTTTAAAGCATTTGATCAAGGGTTAATAAAACCATTGATCGAGGTAAATATCTCCATCAATGGTTTTATTTACCCCTGATCGAGTGTTAATAGCTTGATCGAACCATTGAATTTCAAGAGCTTGAGTGAGCTTATAATTTGATTGAGGGTTACAAAAATGTCGATCGAGTATCTATAACCATTATAACTATACAAAAACAACACACCAAAACTTATTTCACTATGTATGTTGAAAAGAAACTCAGTCAAGTACTAGTAGAGAAGGGTTATAGATATTATAGATGAGTGATTAGTGTGTATAGATGTGACTGAAATCATATAAAATATGGAGAAGCATCATTTATACCCATTTGTAGATATAGGTTGAAGAGTAATTACAGTTATAAATGTGATTGATCACATCTATAACCCCAATTACTCCACGACTGATATCTACACAAATAACATCTAGAAGAACTTGTGAAGGTAACGATTATACCTGATTCTTCTTTAAGGCATTTACTATTGCTGACAAGAATATTCGCGTTGAAACTATGTTTTATTAAATTGGATTATTTTATAATTCTACGTTTGATTTTAATTGAATTCGAAGAGGATCCCATGCTAAGAATACTTATTTCATATGAGATTTTAAAAATATTGATTACAAAATAATTATGGGCACCCAATTTTTTTTTAATCAAAGGTTTTAAAATCTTGATCGAGATCATAGAGCAATCGAGCTTCTTTTTAACTGCACACAAACCCTCAATCGAGGTATTTAAAAGCACAAATAAATCTCAATTGAGGGTTTTGTAAACCTCGATCAATCTCATAGCTTGGTCAAGGGCTTAACAAATAGACTTTTAGCCCTCGTTTTTGCAAATTTAATTTTACTAATATATTTGGTAGGCCTAAACCCTATCCTGGGATGCACCTTAGGTGATGGACTTCATACCAATGGATTCGTTAATGAATCCTCTATCCATTGTCATATAATTTACAAGTTTTTGAGTTATTATGATACATTTTTTTCTTTTCAAACTTACACTTACAAACCATGTCCACAACTTCGAATCAACGCAAAGAAAAATCAACAACACAAAAAGTACAAAACCAAAAAATTTCAAAAAATATATACACCCCACATCAACTCGTCCTCTTCAAAAGGGTATTTTTTGTTTTTCAAATTTTGTAACCAATAAAAACAAGTTTTACATGCACACACGTGTGTACAAAATGCAATTAAAATATGAAATGGTCAATTTTGAAAATTAATAAAGAATATAATTTTAAAAAATAAATTAAAAACAAATATTTGTGACCGGGTGCATTTTGTGTAGATTATGTTCATATATTTTTTTTCATAGTTAAATTATGCATTTATCACTAAATTATTTTACATGCACACAAACCACTTGTTAACTTTTTTCTGAAATTTACAAGAGCAAACATATCATTAAATGCAATTTTGACAAATTAATAATTTATTATTATTTTTAAAAAATACATAGAAGAAGTGTATGCTTAATTTATGGTAGTCTAAATAGTAAACTCACATGGTCTTGAATCTTAGTTTTGTTGACTCTATGAGTGACTATGATTTGCATTGGGTTGTAGCTCAGAGTTGTAACCACTATAGTTTCTTCAATGCCTTGTTCCATAGAGGAAGGGCCATTTTGAAGGGGACACTTGCTGTTTCTATTTATTCTTTAATTAGTTTACAAGTAGTTGCACATTTCATTTATATTTTTTGGTGTAGTTCCATTACTATAGTGCTTATTGTTGATGGTTTTGATTGATTATTAGGTATTAATGAGAATATTTGCTATTGATATTTAATCTATAGATTATAATTATACTTATAAAATTCTTTTTTTCGTCATTTTGCTTTATGTTTCCCTATTAATTATTATTATTATAGCAATGTGTTATTATTATTTCAATTAGATTTGAATTTTTAATTAGCTCATAATTTTGTAGAGATTAGTTAGTACGTAGTTACTCGAACTCACATATATAGTGCACACTATAATGCAAGTTTAAAATCTCCTCACATATATAGTGCACACTATAATGCAAGTTTAAAATCTCCTCACATATATAGTGCACACTATATTGTAAGTGTAAAATCTCCAAATTGATATTAAATGTACTTGTGATCTAAATATCCCATTAATTACTAATATAAAAAATTTATAAATCTTGTCACTATTATCAAGTAAACAAGTGAATATGTGCATATTAATAGTAGTAATAATAATCTAATTTTTAAATTCATAACTTAGCAAGACAACAAAATTGTGCATGAGATTCCTTGATTGTGGGACAAGGAACCCCCTTCGAATAGTGATTTGACTACTAAAGTCCACAGAGGTATACATACCCTACCCTACCCTATTTCACATTCAAACATATAAAATCCTAAAAGGACATACATGTTCTTAACCACTAGGCCCACACTTTTTTTACAATTACGTATATGAAAGTCATGGTCCTCAAATGTAACATTGCACTTTATTATTCTACCATGGTAGATTTATGTTCCCATCACCTTCTATTTGAGTATTTTCCACTATGTTAAGCTTGCATTCCTAACACCCATGGATTACATTTATATCAGTATGAAGGTTTGCATCAATGGTTCACATTAACATTATTGACTTGTAATAGTTTCTAAATTATCTCCCATTAATTGTAGTGAGTGGCAATTTTGTATCGTTGTAAGTGGGAGGTCCATAGTAGTTTCTCATGGTCTTCCAAGTTTCCAAATCACTAATTTTTTAAAGGGTAGTAATAATATGTGGGAGGTTTATACAAATAACCCATGATAATTTTAATGATTTATGGCACTCACTAAAACCCACACTCTAGTCCCTTCTCCGGAATGAGTTTTATTTGCGGTGTTTTTCTTTTTCTCACTTGTGATGTTGGCTACTTGTGAGGTTTCATTGATGGTAGACAGTTTTCTTTATTGCCATTTGGGTACTGTGGGTAGTGCATTGTCATGTGGCCAATTTCAAAGTAGGACATGTACTAGAAGGTAACATGCTTGTAAATCTAGAAGCATGTTAGGATGTGCAACTAACTTGATTTACGAGAGAAGCCCTTTGTTAAAATATGTTTCCATTTAGATTTGAATGGTGCATGTATTGATGTTTTTTTCTATTTCTATTTTTTGAAAGTGAGATTTGGTGGGATTTTAATAACCTTCAAGGATATGAAACTCCAAAATATAAGGGTAAGATTAGGCATCCTTATCCATACAAGGGTGGAGGAAAGCAAGTGGATCAAAATTTTGCATAGAGGGCTTAATGTATAGTCCAAGGGCTAGAGTGTCGAGGAAAGAGAGTCCAAAAATGGATCAATAGTTGGGATCTAGGGCTTAATGTATCGTCCATTTTTACTCCAAAACTAAGGGCTAGAAGGTGGAGGAAAGTAAGTCCAAAAAAGGATAAAAGTTGGGATCTAAGGCTTAATGTACAATCCATCTTTACCTCAAATCAAGAGCTAGAGTTGAGGATAAAATCCATATACTCATCAACATTGAATTCAACTATGAAGATTCATTTCACACAAGGATAAATATATGATTTCAAGATGTGGAAATCCATGAATCAAGATCTCTGAACTTTGGCCATAAGCCAATGAATCTACATATTATCTCATTACTTCCAAATACTATGTTTATGTTTGGTTTATGGCATTGAGTACCAACCTCATCCATGGATGAGGTTCGAGCCTCTTTGAATGATATGATACGAGAGGAGGAGAAGACTAACAAGGACCTTTGCCCCCATTCATGTGGGTTGGCTTTAAAGTGTTATTTCCCTTAGTTGGTAGGTGGGATGAACAAACCCTAAATGATTGACAACATTTGTAATAGGCATCCTTTAAACAGAAGTATATGGAGGTGAATGTTGAGCACTACGTTGCAACAAAGAACCAAGAGACTGAAGGTTTCAGGACAAGATTGATGCAACTTGTAGGGGGATTGAGGAGCTAAAACATGGTCATGGTGAGGGTTTTGCAGGGATTGGGCCCTAGCAACACAACACTACGAACCTGGATGGGCGAGCCATAACCATAGCCAAACAATTTTTGCAATATTCGAACTTGTAAATTAAGGGGAGCCACAACTATGGCCACACACTTCATATTCAAAAGTGTAAATTACAACAAAGACGTTTCGGAAAAGACAGAGCTCGAGCTACCATTCAGGGAAGTCTTAATTAGCTGAAGGGCAGCCACAACCATAGCCACAAACTTTTACAACAAAGAAACAACGTTTCTTCTACCCCTATTTCCCTGGTTAGCAACGCTTATAGTCTTCTGTTTATGATTTGCTCTACAGCCTTCTGTTTATGAATTGCTGTCAATGTGTTTTATTTATAAATGCACACATCTTGCAGTGCTATCAGTCTTATCACCTCAGAGATTGAATTAGAGGCCGCAGCGGATGATCTAAAACCAATCCTACAAAACAGTTTTTTGTAGAGAATGCTACTTTTAAATGGTGGCAATTCATAACTGGAATCGCTTCGCACAGATTCACAACGAAGCGCTGATCAAAGAATTGATAATCTTGAGGAGTCTGTCAAAAATGTTGAGTCGTATGTAGAGCTCCATATTGGGTGAATGGTGCCTTCAGGTATTTTGTTTTCTTATTCCCTTTTATAAGTTCAGCTCTGATTTTCAATAATTGCTTTGTGTGCTCTCTGTGTGCAGGATCAAGCAACGAATGTCGCTGAAGCTTTCAAGTGACGAAGGCCGATTTCAAATCTTGTGAGTTCTACAGCGAAATAATTCCTCCCATGTCAGGTTTCTTGCTCAGATGAGTATTCCACATAGTTTATTGTCATTTTCTTTGAATGAACCAGTTTATTTTAGCTTAGCGGCCAAAACTTCAGCTTAGCAAACTGCTCTAATTTCGATTTCATAACTCGAAAAAGAAGAAACGACATCACAGAACCCATAAATTTGGTTTAAATTCCCCGAATTTTATTGAATTGGAAAATAGGTAGCCGTTGTTAACCTCTTGAATTAAATTCAAATAGTTATTGCTCAACGTCATTTCCTTAATATTTGTATTCTAAAAAGCAGTTTGTACTTTAAGAGATTTGATCATTCTCTAAGCTTGGTAGATCCCCTTTAAGATGGCCTCTTTAAGATGGGTCCATCCTGATTTAAATCCATTCATCAGCAACCCATTCATCAACAATTAAAGAGACACTAATGAAATATCTAAGGCAACAGTTAAATCCAATGGTTTTTAATTCCTAAGCCATAAAGCTGTGAAAAATGAAATCTCTACGGCAACAGTTAAATCCGATGGTTTTTAACTCCTAACCCTAAAGCTGTTTTTACACTTCATTCGGAATATTTTCTACCTACCTTTTATTGTAGAATATACCCGTGTAACATAGATTCAGCTTCTACCATGCTAATATCTCATTGCTGCTACAGCCCACTTATCAGAAATCCTTACACTGTATTGCTAACTTTTATTAACAGTAAAACCAGGAGATTTACAATTAAAAATGGGCAAGCCTATAGAAATACTCATCTGATCGAGAAATTTGGCATCAGAGGTTTATGGAAATAAAGAGTCCTTGGAGGCACACTTGAAGATGTGATTTTAAGTAGCCATTTCAGCAATCACCAGCAGTAACAATGGCAGCCGGTTTCATTCAGGGAATATTTATTTCTGTACGTCAATCTAACACTTTAGTTAACATTTTTAAAATATCCTTTTTAATTTATATGGAAAACTAGCATAGGTGGATTTTTGTCAATTTTAGATCCAAAATCAAATTTAAAATAATCTGATTGATAATCAAACTAAAGTAAATGCTAAGACTTTTTATTATATATATATAAATATATATATATATATCTATATATTACATTTTTACTTATTTTTCAATTTGGTATTTCTATTTTATTTATATATAATGGTTTTTTTATATTAGGATCTTATATTAAAATTTATATTTTTGTTTTTTTTATAAAGAGGTAGTTTTATTTAAATATATAATAATATATTTATTATGATGATAATGATGGTGGTGGTGTTTATTTGATATATTAACTTTAAAAAAGGTAAGGAGTGAGTTGGTTTTCTTTAAAATTTTATCTATGTGTTTGAAAAGCTTCAAGAGAATAATTGCTAAATCACCATAGCTAGGACTTTAAAATTGCTATTTAATGTGGGTGTATGCAAGACATTTTAAAAGAAAGTGATTTTCATCTTTGACCTTCTTAGTGTCACAAAAATGACAATTCTTTAGTCCCATAACATTTTAGAAATTGCCCAAGAACCTACTTCTCTCTCATGACATGTTGTTATTATTTTAGCAATATCCACTTTCTTCCTTAAATTCAAGAGATACTTTTGATCTTCTAAATTATGGCTCATCATCTCCTTATAGTATCTTAATTTTCTCTTATCATCTAATTCTTTAATGCACCACAACAACTTCTTAAATTTATATATAATAATATTTTGATATTATCACTATCCTAGAGAGTGGGCCTCGTCCTCAACTCCCAAGTGATTTAACCAAGATTTTGCATTTGTATGCCAACCTTACTTAAGGTAAAGTTATTTTCACTTAAGTTTGAAGCAATCTTAGAAGGCCTCTTATCTCTCATGTTGTTTATATTGTTCTTATATACATTATGTAGCTAGCCATAGCTATGCTCTCATTGGAGGAGAGACTCGATACTATGAGGAGGATATGACTAGGGTTTATTGCCTTTAATTTTGATATTACAAGATTTAAAATGGTTTTGGATTTGCTCTATCATTCTCCATGATTTTGCGGCCCCAATTTTCACACCCATATAAGATATTAGGAGTAATAAGAGCCTGGAATTTAATTTTCTTCTTATCTCAATGCCAAAGGCTTTTTTATTTACAATTGTTTTCGAGTCCATAATAAAATTTCCACCCTCCATTTATCTTTTTCTCAATGCTATAGTTCTAGTTAATCTTGTGATCAAGATCAATTCCATGATATTTGTATGAAGTCACTTATCCAAGTTGTTGTTCTCATATATGTGAAATTAGCATAATTGATTTTTTTTCGATTTGATTATCATACCCTTTAGTTTTTCAATGTTGATAGTGATACCTATACTAGAGAAAAAATATTGAGAAGTTTTAGTTGCTTTTTGAGATCATAGTGACTCCTTGCCATAAGATCAATATCATTGGCATAAAGAATAAATATAATGATTATACTAGCTAGAGGCGTGTTGATAGGACTTCCTTTCTCCAAACAACCCTGTAACTTGTCAATGCATATACAAAAAGGATAGGGGACAAAAAGAAACCTTACTTGGCTCGTATATTACAATTAATTTCTTCCAACAACCCCTTAGAATTCCTAAAGTTTGCAATAAAATTCTCACACAATATTATTGTAACAACTCTTAATTTGAAACGAACTATAGACACTCTATCAAATTCTTTTCAAAAACTAACAAAGCAACACAAAATATTAATTGTATCATTATAACACTGTTTTACCATAGTCCTAATCATAACAAGGTAGTCCAAAATAAAATAATAGCACCTTTAAATACAATAAAAATTTAATTATATACTCTACAATTAGGTGTCCTAATAAATTCGTATGCAACCTCATTGCGAGACTAAATCCTTCTAAATTAGAAGAAATATTATAACTTATCTGAACTTAATCCCTAGTGATAATATTGATTTTCTATTTTTCAACTTTGTGAATGCCAATTTAACCAACACGTATGAACACATAATACTTCACATTTCTGAAGGATTTGGAAAGCAATGTTTGTAATTTAAAGATTCGTTGCGAACTAAAAGGTGGTGATAATAAAACGAAGCAAAAATTAAAATAGTGTTTGATGATTCAAACTTTTAAAGGTTTTAAATGTATTTAATACTTTAGTATGTTTAATGGTTATGAAATTGAGAAAATTTTAAGAATCTATAATTTTATTGAAGTGTAGAAACTTTGGTGAATTTTATTTACTATTAAATTTCCAACCATAAAATGTTTGGCGATATCTTTTATAAAATATTAAAATTTTTAAAGATTTTATATAGAGTTTAGACAATTTTTGCGTTTTTTAGAGAAAAAAGTTTTACTCCTAGGGAATTTTGGCAAATCATATTAGAAAAAATGGGAAATAACAAATAATTTTTGGAAAAAACCCTCAAAAATTAGCTCATGTGCTAAATTTTGTCCCTAAAATTTTCCTTCTTAAAAACATGTGTTTCCTCCTATGATGTCATAGGTTCAAAGTGGGTGTAGTATACTTTAGTATCCAAATCATTGCATAGAAGGAATCCCTTGTTCCACAAACAAAGGAGTATCATACATCAATTTGACATCTAGCTATGGCGTGACCTTAAAATAAATAATTATTACTGTTTTTTTGTAAAATTTGAATATCTATTAAACTAAAAATAATATACAAGTTTGAAGAATGTCATAAAAACTATTGAGTGAGTCCAGATGACACAATTGAACCAGTCCACACAAGTTTGAACTTGTCTATCTAAAAACATAATGTCTAACAACCCTAGGATATCAAAGTGACAAATCCCACATAGGATGAGGGTTATGACCCTGTTAGCTAAAATGAGATGGATTAAACCTTGACCCATAACTAAAATGACATTACAAAATCCAAAGATGAAGGCCATATTAATCATCATCATAAACATAAATGGGAGAGGAATCCATATGAGGAGTACTTGGAAACTCATGATTGACCATCAATGAAGCTTCATGTTGAAGCATGTGAAAACAACGACAAAATACCGTTTGCTAAGTAGCGAGGTCTGTAGGAGGCGCCTTGCTGAAAGTCTTACCTGCCAACTCTTTCGCAAGGGAATTGAGGTTCACATCGAGATGATCATCATCTTCCATCTATTTCTTGGAAAGCCTTCTGATACCATTTTCCAGCCGAATGAATTTTTCTTCAAGGATATGGATTTGACGGTCGTCAAGTATTTACCAATTGCATAATATTCCATAGCCTTCCCAAACAGATATTTCACATTCCATAAAAGAGTGCAGTCTTTATGTACTGAGCCTCATGAGTACTTACTGAGCCCAAGTCGTCCACCATGGGCCCAAGCTCCTCAATTAATTGATCGGAAGTTGGTATTTTTCTTCCATGGCCAATATGAGTTTCCATGCTCCAAATTCAATCCTTAGCCACTGGACTCACCATCTGCTCAAAGCATCCCTGACCTTTCTCCCTCTCCTAAATTTCATGAGGCATAAGCAATCCTCAATGGCCGACCTTTGTTTTCCTCTGAGTGGTTTTGGTGTGGACCATGACAACGGGAGGATTCTAAGTATGTCGGAGTGAAAGATTTGGGCCAAAAGATGGTTGGATGATGCAATGGAAACTGTAGAATGAAGACATGATGAGTGAAATCCCCATGAAGGAAAGTTCCTGAATAAATGTGACTATACCTTTTAAGCTTTATTTTCAAAATCAAAACACCCATCAACAGAATGACGACTGGCATTGCTATGACGAGGATGGAATTCTATCGTTATGAGTGCTCTAGTGGTGGAGGAAAGGAGAACCCTACAGTCAGAAGAAAGTCTGTCAATTCGCTCAAGCGGAACTAAATTGGCAAGTTGAATCATCATGACAAGAGATATCATCATATGCCTGCTGTGTTGTGGGAGGACACTTGCCATCATGCATGTCTAGCTGCTCTATGTGGAGGTTGTATCATTCATGGTTATGTGAGGGGGAAGAGAGTGGGATACACTCGTCATGGGGAATTATTATTATTATTATTATTCTGTAAATGGGGAAATCAACAAATGGGGTTGGGTTAATACTTGCATGGCATTAGCTCCATGCCACTCTGCTATCACTATACCCTAGGCATACCAACGTTTCCCCACACATGATATTGGGACTAGTCTAGGTTTGAACCTATGATGTAACAAGAAGTGCCTTAACAATACACCCTATAGTTAATTGGTCTACACCTCAAGAAAAAAATAGATTATTATTAATAGTAGTAAGATTACATTTTAATTGCAATTATAATTAATTGGTAAAATATTTATTGGATTTGAAAAGGTGAATTACATTATAGCTATATTAGATTAGTATCTTAATAAATAAAAATTAATTAATTTTATGTATTTTTTCTTTGTTTAAATTAGTTTTTATTTTTAAAGCAATAAATAGGGTTTGGAGTAGACAATATTGTCTAGTTGTACATCTTAAAGTTTTACAAAATGGGACCTTATTAAAAATTCATACTCTTAGTTTTTTATAATGTTATAATGTTATATAATTTAAAAACATGACAATGGTTAAAGCAACATCGAGGCATAATGTCAATATTGTCTAAATAAACAACCCAAAAAAAAAATTAAATTTTTTTATCAATTTTATTCAAATATAAAGTCAATTACATTGTTCATTTTACATATGAGTTTTTAGATTTTATAGTTACCAACTAAACATGTACGTGGAAGTCCAAAGTCTTAAACTGGTGAGCAACTACAAGCTCCACAAAATTTTTAGGTGCATTAGAGGACACAAAGTCCATATAGGTATCCATACAACTTTGGATAAGGAGGAGCCAAAATTGAAGGGGGAGGTTGAGATGAGTCATTATGGACTCCAATAGAGACTAAATGGATGCAATATCAAAGATCATATAAACCTACTTAGCATTATTTTCAATGAGGATCAAGACTCTTTCTTCTGGTGAACAATATTCAGCTTGCTTCAGGCCTGTTGATCGTTGGATCTCAAACTGCTTGAGATCTAACGATCAATAGGCCTATTATAGCTGCATTAAATGACCTGCAACAGGCTAAATAATATTCGCCCCTCCCTTTCAAGGAGGCATAAAATGACCTCTCTTATATACATCGTGCATTGATATTTGAACTTGTTCTATCCATTCTATTACTTTTCAAAACTCTTTTCTCATTTATTTCACTTTAATGTCGAATGAGTCAATTCCCACTAATATTTTCTATATCCTTCTTACATTTTTTATTTTCTATATCCTTCTTGCATTTTTTATTCCCTTGTGATAATATTTTAGGTTGTAGAGGATATACAACTCCACGAGTGGTAATACTTTATGGGAATTCCCAAAAGGTACCAACAAATTCATAGGAAAGCCATGCACATTGTTGGTTCTAGAGTGAGCCTCCTCTCCTTCAAAGAAGCTATTCCTTTTGAAGGCTTCCATTTTGTAATTAACCCCCAAATTTGTAGTTTGTTCGACATGCAAGTTCTTGGCAAGAGCAATGGTGAATGGTTATTTTTCCTCCATTGTATGCATGTGACATGATGCATATTAGTGACCATTTCTTCCTTCGTCAATTCTTTCATGGAGGGGGCACATGGACGTGCTAATTTCACCTCCCTCCCTTTTCTCACACTAACCATTTCCCTATGTGGCACATTGACTAGCTTCGTCTTTCTCTTTACATTTATATACAGCCCTTTATTATAGAAAGCACTCATTTTATACATAGTGAAAGTGATTTTATAATGATCATTAATTTATTAATTAACTTGATTTTGCAAACTCTTTCACTTGCTTGCTATTCACTTGCTATGATGGATAATCATTAGAACACTTATACAACTTTTACTTCATCATTTTTGGAAACTATATCCCAAAATGATCTAAATTCTTTAATTTATTTGAAATAATAGATTAACCCTCACATTTACCAATCCTTAGTTTTCATTTAATATTATTTACTTATTTTTTTTTCTATATTTTCAATTTTTAGAAATTTACTTCCTTTCTAGCACTTGACAAATCCAAGATTAAGATGGATGTAGACTTATGCCAACCTAAAAAAATAATAAATTGACTTTTTTTTTATAAATTTATTATCTTAATATTATAACAAGAAAATATAAAGACATGTCTTAACATTATAAGAAAATAACATAAATATAATCTTTAATAAATTTAAGGTTAAAATGGACCTACAAGAGTTACTTGCAATTAAAAAAATAATTAATTTAACTTTCATTCTAAAATTTAACTTTAATATAATAAAATATATGTTTGATTCATATTACTTCAATGCATAATATCATTAAAATCAAATCAATACACTCAAAAACACTTTCATTTTATTTTTATAGATATTTTTGTCAAATTTAATTTATATGATATATTTCTTAAAATAATGTTCTAAAATATTTATATCATATGATCAAATAAATTAATGCATTATTGATGGTTGAAGCTTGAAAGTATTTTTAAAAATGTAGGATGTAAAATGGGCATCATATGAAAGACAATATTATAATAAAAATATTATTAATTATATTATAATTTAGGTATTTTTTTATTAGAAAAAATGTTTTTTATTCAAACTTTAAATTAAAAATACATTCTAAAAACACTGTGACAGCACTTCACATTTCTACTCATTCACATCGTTCCAATACTTCTGATAGAATATATTATATTCTTTAAAGATCACAGAAAACTGCATATCTTCCCGATGTCTCATCGTCATCCACGACTATACCAAAATTCTGAAACTGCATATGTTTCTAATATCAATAGTCATATATCCCTTCATCTAGTAACTCGAAAAATCTGCTTCAAAACCTGTAAAAAAACCAGTTTTACACCAATCCTGAATCCTAGTTTTACACAAATCCTGGACCGTATTCCATCCAAGATGAGGAACATGAAAATGTAACTTTTTACAAAAGTCTTTTCATCTCAAACGAAAGCGATTACGTTTTATTGTAATGCCCATCTCAGATAATTCGTGAGCCTCTTGGTTTGCTTTTCTCAGTAAATATGGGTAAATGTGATTGAATCAAATAGGTTCATATTCCTTAAATGATCATTTTTAGATTGATTTCCCTTATAGAATTACAATCTTTCATACAGTTAATAGCTAACTCTGAGTTGTTGGTGTTGGCATTTCCAAAACTGCTGCTGGTTTGTGTGAGTTAAATTTATTTATTTGGTTTATGTGAGTTAAGTTTGCTTGTTTTAGACTTATTTTTCAGGTAGAAATATCTTTAACTCTTAGTAATTTAATAAAGTATTTCTAATACTTCTTCATAGTATTAGAGCAAGCACAACCCTAACTCTTTCACGAGGATATTTACATGCTTCCCTTCAAGTCTCAGAGTTTGTTCAAGTCTCAGAGTTTGTTTGGCATTAAGTCTCAGAGTTTGTTTGGCATTTAGACCAGATCACTTAGTAAAGACAGATTGCAAATAGGGAGATTGTCGGTTGAAAGATGAAAAATAAACAGTTTTAAAGCAATCATATTTCTCCTGTATTTCTCGGCAGTTTGGTACTGTTCTTTTGGATCTCAGTTTGAATGTGTCCACAGTCCATATTTGGTGTAGCAAGTACTTTTGCACTTCTGCAGATGTGATCTGTGATGTTGATAAATCTGTTGCTGCTGGAGGCCGTGCTCGTGGTCTGGTAAGTGTGGTGCTGGGCATGGTGCCATTGGCGACCTCATGGAGCTTCTTAGCATTGAAGAAGTCAAGCATCACATGGATGCTGAGCACATGCTTGAGGGAAGCCAGATCCAAACCACTGAGCGAGACCATCTCACTGTTGGTAAACTCCAGTGGCAATTATCACGCTCAGAATGCTGCATTACATCAACAAACCTGGCCAGTTTCCGTCTCTCGTGGGACCGCTTCACATTGGAGAATTCAAGCTTGTGGTTTCTGGCTTTGTAATGAGAATCGGTGGCTCCATCTTAACTGTGGCTTAGAGCACTAATGTTTGTTCTCTTTGGACTGGCCATCGCTACTGATGCATCAACTTCCAGCCCTGTTGCTAGCACGGAGGCAGATCGCAGGTTCTTAACGTGTCTGTTTTGGAGTTTGGTGGCTCGGCGTGGCTCCCTTGTGTTTGGTTGGGTCTTTCACCTTTGCATCTTATTACTTGTGGGATTTAGATCATGATCTGCAGCTACAGCCTGTCCTTTGGGTATCACATTTCGTCTCGAAATCCTAGATTGGATTTTTTCTCTACCATTTGTGTGGGAGACCCTGCTGGCGGAGGAGAAAGTGGCATGTCTTTAATGGTGAGACCACAGATCTGCTCCTTTGATCACCATAATCTGTTCATTAGAGGCATATATGGTAGATTGTTTATTTTGCCAATTGTATTTTAGACGTTATTGGCCGAGTTTTTGTCATATCTCTTTATACAAGTCTCCAATTTCCATTTTGTATGAGGTGTTGTGAAGAGCACTTTGCTCTCTTGAACATGAGTGGTTGCACACTGCAATTGATTTGATTTGCTCATAAGTTGGATGAATTTATTTTGATTCCTCACTTGTAAATGGGTGTCTAAAATGGTCTTTGTTTGCGGAAAACCATATCGAGGATTGATGTCAATGATGGCTTTTTATGGTACCTCTCATTCTGCACCTTTGCATAGTGGATATTGGGCCACTCGTGCAGATAGTATTAAGAGGGTAACGAGGCATATGTCTCTCCCTATAATGCTTTGTTTCACAGTGTCTTGGAGCTTTCTACTTTGGAGTGTTCCATGCTTAGGTTGTTTTGCATCTTTGCCGCCTCTAGCTTACCTCCATACTTTCGCCATCAGTGGTGACATGCATTGTCGTCCTCTTTTCCACTCAGTTCAGCATTGTGGGGGGGTGGTATGCAATGCTTCCTTAGGTGATTTTTTTATTCACCAACTTTTATTGAGATCATGCATCATCAGAGTGAGCCTTTTACACATCACTAGTTCCTATTTTGACTCGACGGTTGGAGCTGCTAGTAACCCATGAAGTCGAGTGAGATGGATTAGCATCCATTGGGACACTTTGCATATGATGTCTTATCGATTGTCGACACCCATTCTAGAGGATTAGTTTACTTTCAAGGATGCGCATTCAACTCTTGTTGCATCAACAATTTGGCTAGAGTCTTCTTCACAATTTTGGCAGGTCTCTTGGTGGATCTTCTTTAGTTCATGCCTTTTTCAGCATGTGTCATTTTTCTCTCTTTTGGGGAGGACATTTTCCCATGAGATTTTCTCTTTTTCTCTCATTATGAGAGTAGTTTGTACATGGATACCTTATCAAGACTCATTGTGGGGACCCATCTTTGTTTTCTTTTGTTTCCTCCCTACTTTTCGGTTATGGGGAGTGTTGGTGTTGGCATTTCCAATGCTTCCAACTTGTGTGAGTTAAACTCACCTAGGAACTCAACCGCCCTAGCTATTCTTAGATGTTTGTTGGGCCTATTTCTCTTTTATAAATATATTTGGGCCTAGCTATTCTTTATTGTTGCTACATTCCTACACATTCCCATCACTCTTATTATAACTTAAGTATATAATAAACATTGTGTACATTTAAAAATTACTAGCACAGTCACTTAACTTGTGGCGAGTGAACAGCGATACGTTACAAGTTAAGTGCCATTAACAAGTTATCTGTTACTTGTTCTCCATGCTTAATTGTAATCATGTTGTCTATGCCTCGACTACCTCTTACTTTCTTTAGTTAAATTGGTTGTTTATCACTACCTTTATCCATGCATGATCAATGGGTTGTTTTTCATTACTGTTACTAGTTATTTTATATATATATTTTTATAATTGTCTATTTCAAATTTTGAACGACACCCATAAAATCAATATGGATAGTACACTTGTCCCATCCTCCTTCAATTTAAGAAAAGCATACATAGTAGTCCACCCCAAATTCTAATATATAAACACAAGTGTGATTAAGTTATATATAGAATCCCTATGAAAGGTAGTTGAAAATAAAAATCAACAATATCTTATTTTAAACACTCTCAAATTTAATATTTTTAAAAATATTTTAAAGTATTTTTTCATAAAATCTAAAATAATAGTTGTGAGATTCTTTAACTTTTTATTTATTTTATATGATGCATTAATAAGTTTGGAAGTGTAATATTAGTTTATTTATTTATTTATTATAATAGTTTAGGAAACATTTGTAAAATTATGCATTTTGACATCATATTATTTTGAAGTAAACATAATTTTTTTATAAATATTAAAATTATATATCACAATAAATAGTTCATTCCAATTAATTGGCACAATCAAAATAAATTTTTAATGAAGGAAATATAAATATGGATTTATAATTTTTTATTGACAAAGATATAATATATATGGATTTATAATTATGATTATTTATTCTACTTTAATGGCATCTTTATTTTTATAAACGAAAAGAACTTAGTAAAGAAATAATAAATTGGATTTTCATGATTCTCTCTACTTACATTGACCTAAATCTTATGTTAATAACCTATATAATTATTAGATAACTTAATTAATTATTAAAATATTAATAATGTGATGGAAATTATACTTAAGAAAATGATTTTTTCCTTAATAAAAATAATTTCGTATAGAAGTTCTAAATGAACGAGATTTAGGCACAGCGGAAGTGAGCTTTAGCTCATACACAAATAGTTATGGACAGAGCTACAACTCTAACATGCCTCTCAAACAAGTTGATACTACTACGGGAAGACATGGGAGTGCTGCACACAGTAACAACAACACTTACACATCACTACAAAACCAAATTGACACCTATAGGATGTGTTTTAGCAAGAAAATATAACAATTCTGCAACTGTTTTAGCAAACTGCAATTGTTTCAGCAATTCTGCAATTGTTTCAGCAAACTGCAATCTACATGCATGGATTTTCAGCAAACTGTATTCTACAGGAAATGAGTAACATCAATGACTTTAACATAGATTTCTAAATCCCCTACATTCATAAAACTTAGACTGTTTTAGCACACTCTGTTTCAACAAACTATGATATTTAACTTGCTACAACAAAACTAAACATTCCAAAGTGAGTTTACAAACTCATAAAACATAGCATCATAGAAATACAAAGTAAAAAATCTGTTTCAACAGTTAAAACGATTTAGCATCTTCACAGTTAAAATACACACTCGAAAAATTATCATGCCAAATCAAAATCAAAACTTAAACATTTAATCATGAGTTTACAAACTCATAAAGACAGAGTACAACAGAGCATCAAAAGTACAAAGTTGAAACTCCGTTTTCTATTAAACTTAGAATTTGAACTCCGTACCATGCTACAAAATCAGAACTACATAGTTATATATACACCATGAGATCAATCAGTCTCGTTAATTAGATTGACATTTCAAAAAATTGAATGTTCAGAATTTATATGGATACGCTGCCTCTTCGATCTCTGACAAGCTACAACAAAGCTGGTGAATGTCCCTTTGAACTTTAATGTGCTACAGCGGTGACGATGAATTTCCCTTAAGCAATTTGATATAATATGCTACCCCTTTTTTAACATTCGAAGAGTTGGAACATGTCATTGGATGCCTCTTCAAAAACGCCTCTTCAATACTCTACCCCTATAATCATTCGATGAGCTCAAATCGAGCCCACAAATGTCTCTTTGGTATTTGATGAGTGAGTCGGTGTGGTGGTGCTTGACTTTTCAGGAATAAAATAAGTTATAAATCAGGGTGATGTTTTCCTTTCAAACTTTATGGCTATGAAGTAAATAACCACTGCCAACATTCCCCCCTTAATTACTTCACCCAAAAACAAATCAAACTCAAACAACTACAACTTTACAAGGAAAGCCCTACATCAGTATAAAAACAACTCAAAAATATATTTCACATTCTTTGTTGCAACATACTTGTGCATCTCTTTTGTTTCTTTCGACTCCAAAATTTGAAACATATAAACTTTGTTTTGATCTGCTTTATCTTCATCTTTACTTTGACCTTCTTCATCTCTTGCTTCACTCGTGGCTTCAACCATATTTTCATCTTCACTTTGGATCTTAATAATCTGAACTCCTTTTTCTCAATAGATCCATGATACTTTTTCTCCCCAGGTTCAGTTGGTTGTTCATAATTAACAAAATATAATGCTTTATATTTTTCATCCTTTGCTTAAGCATCAAGACCATTGCTTTCAACCTTCTTGGACTTTGCAAGATAATCATCATTAATGATATCATTCTCAGCTTCAACTTCATCATTACTTGGCTTAGAACGCCAAAATTTATACCAAGAATACATTTGAATCTTCATCTTCACTTTCTTCTTTAACTTCAATGCTTTCTTTGATTCTTTAAATTCATTATGATCAACTTCAACTGCAAAACCTTTTTTAATTTGCTTACCATCATTCAATTTTTCAATGTCCTTTATGCCAAGGACTACAATCCAAATCTTTTTCTCTAAATACTATAACGTGGGCATACAAAGATCCCGCAAGCTATCTTTGACTTCACCAAGAGTAATTAGTTCAATGGCATTATGTAAGAACATTAACTGATAATAATGCTTGATTTCTTCACGACTCCATGACATGAATATTTTTCCAACTAATTTCTGAACTAGTTCATCTTCACTGCAATTTTATTCATTCAAATCAAACTCATCATCGTATTCAATGGATTATTCTTCATCTTCAATTGGTTTCTTACATGCACACTCAAACATTTTGTCAAAATTATATAAATTATCATAATGTGAACCATATTGGTTCTTTTCATTTTGGTCTTCTCTGAGACCTGTCACTATCTCTTCATTCAAATATGCCTTTGCTTCTGCAACAAGGAAATCAACTTTCTGGCCATCGTTCCAATAATTTTAACTCTACATTAAGGACATCATTCTCTACTATAGCTGCTCTATCTGCAACAAAACATACAACATCTTGAGTGTTTTCATCATCCAATTATTTTTCTATCATTGCTTCTGCAATCACCAAATCATCAACCTTTTTGCTTTTAGCATCATTAGAGATTCCTTCTCCTTGTAGTTTATATATTTCATTCGCTACAACTTTTGTGCATTCTTCAACAATGTTATCAAATTCTTCAACACAATTGAAATCATCACTATTTTCAAAAAAACTCACAAACCCATATCTTACACATAGGTTCAAGCACTTCGACCCAGTGCACTTTATCTTTCTCAGTTTCTAATGCTGCTTCAAATATTATTGTTGTGGTAGTTTCCACTCCATTATTATGATCATCATTAACAATTACTTCTTCATGGGTAGTTTTACAAATATTGACTCCTTCATTGGCACCTTATTTATAGTTGTCATCAACAATAGACATCGTTTGTAGTATTCAGAGAACAAACTGCTACACTGGAAGTTACATCACCTTCTATATTTGTATTACATGCCAAGACATCATCATTTTCTTGCTTTGTACCTACACAATCACTCACAAACAAATTATTAGAAAAAATCTTATTCTCCTTTATGTCCTTATATACACCATTCAATATTGTTGTAGATTCTTCTTCAAAAACATCAGCAACACTTTTTCCATCATCAGATACACCATTTTCATGAATGTATTGTTCACAAACAACTTTGTCATCACTACTTTCTTCCTTATGTATAGAAAATGGATGAGTGCAACATTCTTCATTTTCTGCAACATGACCACTATAGCTTATTTCAATCCTATCTTGGTCTTTGACTTCTTCAACACCTCCAGGTTTGTCTTCTAGATTCATTGTACATATATGTCCACAAACATAAAATTCAATGCATGATTTAAATGCCTTCATGGGCATGTCCATCAAGGACTCTTCTTGCGCAAATTCTTCTTTGTTGTCCTCACACTTGAGGAATTTATCATCTTTATTAACATTATGCATGTTGACCATTCCATTAGATTCACAATCCACTTTAGTGGCTTCCAGATTCAAAAATACATCAATATCTTTATCAATAGCAATTTAAACTTCCTCAAATTCCGTTGCTACTATAAGAGATACATCAGCCTCATCTTATTCTTTAGCTTCAACATCATTCTCATCCTTTGATATATCAACACAACTATTGGATTCACTAATAATTTATAACTCCCCTGCATTCACTTTAACATAGATTTATAACTCCCCTGCATTCATAAAACTTAGACTATTTTAGCACACTCTGTTTAAGCAAAATATGATATCTAACTTGCTACAGTAAAACTAAACATTCCAAGTGAGTTTGCAAACTCATATAACTGAGCATCATAAAAATACAGATTAAAAAATATGTTTAAACAGTTAGACTAATTTATCATCTTCACTGTTAAAATACACACTTAGAAAATTAACATGCTACAGTAAAATCAAAACTTAAACATTCAATCACGAATTTACAAACTCATAAAGACAAAGAGGAATAGAGCATCAAAAGTACAGAGTTGAAACTCTGTTTTCTATTCAACTCATAATTTGAACTCCTCACCATGTTACAAAGGCATAATTACATAGGTATATATACACCATGAGATCAGTCGGTCTCATTAATTAGATTGACCTTTCACAAAATTGACTGTTCATAATTTAAATGGATACTCTAGCTCTTTGATCTTTCACAACCTACAACAGAGCTGGTAAATGTCCCTTTGAATTTTAATGTGCTACAACAGTGATGGTGAATGTCCCTTAGATGTTATTCCACCAGGTCTATGCTATGTCACCAATATCTTGCAGCCCGTTATTCTTAACCTACATCGACATATGGCCATTAGAAATCATGATGGGTTATGCAAGTTGTTAGACATCAAAGCGAGATTTGAACAATTAACACACCGGTAGTACTTCACATGTTAAGTTTGTGGTTAGGTATCAAATACATTCCATGGAAGTAAGCACACGTCCTATAGGTAGTTCAATTCGAGGTTTTTCTATCTCCCCAATTGGAAGCTTCTCCATACAAATGGCACATGTCAAATCCCCATCCATGCCAACATGTTCCTTGGAAACATCTATTGTTGACGTGATGAATCAATAAGTGAGAAAGTAGTAGCTACTAGCTAGATTATTGTCATGGAAACAAACAAACAGATTTCTTAATTCAAAATGACTATCAAATTGTTGAGTTGTGAATCATATACAAGAAGGGGTATTGCTATTGCTATGTCACTTCATTTTAGGTTTTTAAGTTAAATTCTTCTTGATTTAACTATATTAATGTGGAATATTTTGACTAAATAAATGATAAATTGCAGTTCCTATTTGTGCATAAATTCTTTCATGGTGATTTCATAGTGTTATTAGGGAAGTAAGCTAAACAAAATTAACAAACTCAATCTTTAGTCGGTCTTTTTCTTTCTTGCAAGTTTAAGTTTTTTGGAGACTTTTTTTTTGAAATTTTGACTAATTGAGAAGAATGGCAAAATCATTCATAGCATATCAGTGTTTTTATTTATTTAACTTATAATATTGGCAGGGACTTAGTTGCATCGCAGCTATTTTTCTTGTTTAATATATATATATATATATATATATATATATATATGATCATGTTTTTTATATCATCTGTTTGATATTGTAAAATTAAATATATATTTATTTATAAAATATGGTAATCATAATTTGTAAGATTAAAAATGTTTTTTTTTTTTTTTTTGAGATAATTGGGTTAAGTATAATAAATATAACAATTTATTATATCATGTATCAAAGTTAATTAATAATTTTTTAAGTGATAAGAAATTACTCAAATTTATTTATTAACATATTATAATAACATAATTATCGTTAAATTTACTTTATTAACCATTTTTTTATAATTTAAATAATTTAAGTATTTTCGTGTTTTTAAAATTTGTTTATATTTTAAATGGTTAAATAATAATAAATATTATTACATTTATGATTTAAAATTTAATATAAAATTTAAAATGATTATATTTAAATAAAGTAATAAAAAAATAAAAAATAAAAGATAAAGATTAATACATTAATATTTTTAATGTATAAAATATAGCATCATTATGATTTGCTTTAAAACATTAATATATTTTAATAGTTTTATTATATGTAAATATTAAAATTAGTTTAATTTTAATAATTTTATTATATGGTTAAATATGGTCAAACTAAAATCAAATATGGTTAACCAAAGTCAACCATGGTTTGCTAAAGTGTCTAGTATATGCCGACACAACCCAAGATGCGACATATTCACAATGTGAAATTTGATGCTCATCAAGGTTTATGTCGCATTGTGATGTTTATCGAGGGTTGTGTTGCAGCGTTCATCAAGGGTTATGTCGCATTGCGACAATGCCCAATATATGACACATATACTGACACAACCCAAGATGCGACATATTCACAATGTGAAATTTGACGTTCATTAAGGTTTATGTCGCATTGTGATGTTTATCAAGGTTTATGTTGCATTGTGGCATTCATCAAGGGTTATGTCACATTGCGACAATGCCCAAGATGTGAAATTTGGCATTCATCAAGGTTTATGTCGCATTGTGATGTTTATCAAGGGTTATGTTGCATTGTGGCATTCATCAAGGGTTATGTCACATTGTGACATTGATCAAGAGTTAGTTTTATTATATGTAAATATTACAATTAGTTTAATTTTAATAATTTTATTATCTATAAATATTAAAATTAGTTTAATTTTAATAGTTTCATTATATGCTTGAATATGGTCAAACTAAAGTCAAATATGGTTAACCAAAGTTAGCCATGGTTTGCTAAAGTGTCTGGTATATGCCGACACAACCCAAGATGCGACATATTCACAATGTGAAATTTGAAGTTCATCAAGGTTTATGTCACATTGTGATCTATTTATCAAGGGTTACATTGCATTGTGGTGTTCATGAAGGGTTATGTCACATTGCGAAAATGCCCAATATGTGACACATATGCTGACACAACCCAAGATGCGACATATTCACAATGTGAAATTTGACATTCATTAATGTTTATGTCACATTGTGATGTTTATTAAGGCTTACGGTTCATTGTGGCGTTCATCAAGGGTTATGTCGCATTGCAACAATGCCCAAGATGTGAAATTTGACGTTCATCAAGGTTTATGTCACATTGTGATGTTTATCAAGGGTTATGTTGGATTGTGGCATTCATCAAGGTTTATGTCACATTGTGACATTGATCAGGGTTATGTCGCATTGCGAAAATGACCAAGATGTGACACATTAGAGTCAACCATCATCAAATAAGATATAAAACATGCAAAACCAAAAAACGTCAACCATGGTAAATAAAGTCAATCATGGTTAAGCACAGTCATCAGTTATGTCACATTGCAACATTAATAAAGTGTTATGTCGCATTGCTAGAATTCCTAAGATGTGACATATTAATAATGTGACATTTGATGTTCAAAAAATTGCATGCTGCATTATGAACTATGGCCACGTGGTTCACTAAAGTCAACCATGGTTAACTAAGATAACCTAAAGTCAAACATGGTACATTAAAGTAAACCCTGGTTGACTATGGTCAAACTAAATTCAAACATGGCTAACCAAAGTGAGCCATGGTTCGCTAGAGTGTCATGTATATGTTGACACAACTCAACATGTGACACATTAAGACTATGACATTCGGCGTGCATCGAGGGTTATGTTACATTCTGATGTTTATCAAGGGTTATGTTACATTACGACATTCATCAAGAGTTATGTCACGTTGTGACATTGATTAAGGATTGATATTCGACGTTCATCGGGGGCTATGCTGCATTGTGATGTTTATCAAGTGTTATGATGCTTTACAACGTTCATCTTGAGGGTTTTATCGCATCACGACATTGATCAATGTAATTTCAATAGGCTATCTCACATTGTGATGTATATCAAGTGTTATGTTGCATTGCGGTGTTCAACAAGGGTTATGTCGCATTGCGACATTGATTAATGGTTATAATATTAATATGATAAAGGGTTATGTCCCATTCTAACATTCATTAAGGATTAAAAAATGATATACACCGACAATGCCCAAGATGTGACATTCAACATTCATCAACGACTATGTCACATTGTGATGTCTATCAAGTGTTATGTTGTATTACGTCTTCCATTAAGGGTTTTGTCACGTTTGCGACATTGATCAAGGGTTATATGCCTAATATGACAAATGGTTATGTCCCATTCTGGTATTTATTAAGGATTAAAAATGATATTCACCGACAATTCCCACAATGTGTCACATTAATAATTTGACATTCGACGTTCATTGGGGGCTATGTTGCATTGCGATGAACTTATCAAGGTTATGCTGCATTGTGACATTCATCTTGAGGGTTTTTCCGCATTGTGACATTGATCAATATAATTTTAATAGTATTTTCAACTAAATAATTTATACTATATTATAATAGTATAGTTAAATAATAATATTTTAAATTAAATAATATTATTTTATTGTTACTTTGATTATATTGTTTTAATTAAATTTTATATTCTTATTATCATACAATATAATATCATCATATTAAAAAGTAATATCATTATACTGAAATGATATTATTATTTAATTAATTATTATATTACAATTAATTAATTAATTAATATTATTATTATCTTTATAATATTAAAAAATATAATAAAATATTAATATTATTAATTAAATATTAATATTTTATGAATAAGTTGTTATAATATTTTAATTATACCATATTTCTATATAAAAGTATATGAGCATTTTTTTATTAATATATAATTACAATATATAATTATAATTATTATATTATAAATATTTAAATAATATTATTTTGAATTAAATAATAATATTAAATTATTACTTTGATTATAATATTTTAATTAAATACCATATTTGTATAATAATATAATATAATATAATTAATAATTAATTAATTAAATTATAACAAATGACATTAATTTTAATTATTATATTACTAATTAAATAAATAATATCATTTTATTAATATTATTTTATGAATTGATAATATTTTTAATTATTTATTATATTATAATTATTTAAACAATATTATTTTATTAATATTTTGGAGCTATGTGTATTCTATTAGCAACAACTACATTAATAATATTCATATTAAGCACATAATGTTCATATTATTGTTTTTCTCTATACTATGTATCCACTTTACAATCTACATATTTGAACACATTAATATTATTAATGTGATTGTTGCTAGTTTAAAATCATCAAGTCTGTCTGCATGTTCCATCAACCAGATTTCTTATTGCCATGTTTACGGAGAAGGAAACTTCGAGACATACCAGCTATCCAAAAAAGGCCTTCTCCTAGACTTGGTGTCATAATCCCGGACAGCTTTATGGCGCTGGACCTATCCCTTTTTTACTACCAGCGCTATTTAGTATATATATGATATTGGCTTGGAGCCACGTTTTTTTTTTTTTTTTTTGTATATGACACTGTTCAGCATGAACTTGGTGTGACCCTCTGGAGATCTGATTTTAGGTTGTTATTTAGTTTTTAGCTGCTAATATTGTATGGAATATGATGGTGGAAAGGCCTTTTTTTATAAGGAAAAATAAAAATAAAAAATATAAGAGATTTCAACGTTCTCTTCAACCAAATATTTAGATGAACGAGCCATAACCATTGGCAAACAATTTTGGCAATATTCGAATTTGTAAATGAAGGGGAGCCACAACTATGGCCACATACTTTATATTCAAAATTCTAAAGTACAACAAAGATGTTTCGGTAAAAGACAGAGCTCGAGCTATCACTCATGGAAGTCTTAATTAGCGGAAGGGAAGCCACAACCATAGCCACACACTTTTACAGCAAAGATGATTCGGAAAAGACAGAACTAGATCTATCACCCACGGAAGTCTTAATTAGCCGAAGGGCAGTAATTTGTTGAAGGCAGGAAAGGTGAAAAGAATAAAATAAATATTTGATGTTTCTCAGTGGGTATCTCAGCGCGAAAGAATGAACCAAAGATTCGGCAAAGATACCTTTATATGATTTGAGATGTACATATGCGCACTAACCAGTCAATAATAGGTCGCTACACAAACTCACCGCCTTGCCTCACTTTCTGCCCTTCAAAACAGCCTTTCATCTACCCCATTTCCCTGGTTCGCAACGCTTATAGTCTTCTGGTTATGAATTGCTCTACAGACTTCTGTTTATGAATTACTCTACAGACATTTATTTATAAGTGCACAAATCTTGCAGTGCTATCACTTCAGAGATAGAATTAGAGGCGGCAGCGAATGTTGTAAACCCAATCCTGCAAAACAGTTTTTGTACAGAATACTACTTTTAATTGTGGCAATTCATAACGAAGCGCTGATCAAAGAATTGATAATCTTGAGGAGTCTGTCAAACGTGTTGAGTCATATGTGGAGCTCCATATTGGGTGAATGGTGCCTTCAGGTATTTTTCTTATTCCCTTTTAGTTCAGCTCTGATTTACTTTATTATAAATTTTTCAATAATTGCTTTGTGTGCTCTCTGTTTGCGGGATCAATCAACGAATTTCGCTGAAGCTTTCGGGTTATTGAGGCCGATTTCATCTTGTGAGTTCTACAACGAATTAATTCCTCCCATGTCAGGTTTCTTGCTCAGATGAGTATTCCATATAGTTTATTTTAGCTTAGCGGACGAAACTTCAGCTTTACAAACTGCTCTAATTTCGATTTCATAACTCGAAAACAAGAAACGACATGACAGAACCCATAAATTTGGTTTAAATTCCCGGAATTTTATTGAACTAAAAAATAAGTAGCAGCTGTTTAACGTCTTGAATTAAATTCAAACCGTTATTAAAACCCATTCATCAGCAGTTGCTTGATGTTTTGGAGCTATCTCATGATAAAACAGACACGAATGAAATGTCTTAGGGCAACAGTTAAATCCGATGCTTTTTAACTCCTAAGCCATATAGCTGTTTTATGGTTCATTCGAATATTTTCTACCTTTTATAGTAGAATATACCCTAGGGTAGCACGGATTCAGCGTCTACCATGGTAATATCTAATTGCTGCTGCAGCCTACTTATCAGAAATCGTTACAAGTGTGTAAACTGTATTGCCCATCTTTAGACTCAACTTTATGAACAGTAAAACCCTGAGACTTAAAATAAATGGCAAAATTATAGAATACTCATCTGATCAAGGAATTTGGCATCAGAGGTTAATGGAAATAAAGAATCCATGGAGGCACACTTGAAGCTGTGATTAAAATAGCCATTTTAGCAATCAGCGGGCAGCAGTAACAATGGCAGCCGGTTTGGTTCAGGTAATATTTTTGTACGTCAATCTACCACTTTAGTTTTTAATTTATATGGAAAACTATCATATGTCGATTGATTGTTAATTTTAGATCCAAGATCAGATTTACTAAGATGCAATTATTTTACTCATTTAAAATAATCTAGATTGATAATCAAACTAATGCAAATAGAGGTAACAGTTTTTATTGTTGTTGATATGTTTATATTATATAGTAACAGTATTTATATATATATCTTTATGACTTTTCTATTACTTTTAAATTTGGTATTTCTATTTTTATTTATATCTCATGGTTTTTATATTAAAATTTTGTATTAAAGTTTTTTTCTGTTTTTCTTTTTATAAAGAAGTAGTTTTAATTTTATTTAAATTTATTACAATATGTATTATTAACTTAAATTAATTTTTATATATGGACTTTAAAAATACAACTAGTTACTTGTTTTTTTTTAGAATTTTATTTATGTGTTTGAAAACTTTAAGAGAATCATTTTTAAATCATCATAGTTATGAGGAATTAAAATGTTATAAAGGTCACTATTGTATTAAATATTTTAAAATTGGTATTTAATGTGGGTTTATACAAGACATTTTAAAAGAAAATGATGCATTTTAGGAATTGTCCAAGAACCTACTTCCCTATTTCCCTTTGGAGCTTGTGAGAATTTGTTTATATCATTTTAGCAGTGTCATTCATTAAATCAATTATGGTTGATCACCTCCTTATAGTATCTTAATTTTCTCTTATCATCTAATTCTTTAATACACCACAATTTCTCCTTAAATTTAGATATAATATATCTTGATATTATCACTATCCTAGAAAGTCCCTTCATCCTCAACTCCCGAGTGATTTAGCCAAGTCTTTGCATATGTATGCCAACATTAGTTAAATTTAGATATAATATATCTTGATATTATCACTATCCTAGAGAGTGCCTTCATCCTCAACTCCCGAGTGATTTAGTAAAGACTTTGCATATGTATGCCAACCTTACTTAAGTTACAAGTTATTTTTAGTATTTTACCCGAGTTTGAAGCAATCTTAGAAGGCGTCCTATCTCTCATGTTGTTTATCTTGTTCTTATACATTAGGTAGCTAGTCATAGCTATGCTCTCAGTTGGGGAAATACTAGATATTATGAGGAGGATATATCAATAGGGTATATTGCCTTTAATTTTGAGATTACAAGATTTCAAGCTCTTTTGGATTTTCTCTATCCTTCTCCATGGTTTTTCACCCGCGATTTCACACCCATATAAGATAACGTGAGTAATGAGAGTTTGAAAGATTATTTTCTTCTTATCTCAAAGCCTGGCAAAGGTTCGTTGATTTACAATTGTTTCTATAATAATATTTCTACCCTCCATTCACGTATGTGAAATTAGCATTTAAGTGATTTTATTTGATTTGATTATCATAACCTTTATTTTTTCAATGTTAATAGTGATACCTACACTAGAGAAAAAAATATTGAGAAGTTTTAGTTGCTTGTTGAGATCATAATGATTCCTTTCCATAAGAATAATATCATTAGCATAAAGAAGAAAGATGATGATTTAACTAGCTAAAGGTTGTTGAAAGGACATTTTTTTTCTAAACAACCTTGTAACTTGTCAATACATATACAAAAAGGATAGAGGACAAGGGACGACTTTACTTGATTTGTATATTACAATTATTTTCTTCCAACAACATTTCTAAAATTTGAAATAACATTCTTATACAATATTATTATAGAAACTCTTAATTTTTAAAAAAAATCATAAACACTTTATTAAATTATTTTCAAAATTAACAAAGAAACCTAAAAATTCAATTATTAAATTATTTTCAAAATTAACAAAGAAACACAAAAATTCGATTTTAGCATTGCAACACTCTTTTACCATAGTCCTAATCGTAACAAGGTCATCCAAAAGAAAATTAAAACAACTTTAAATATAATATATTTAAAAAATTAGTTATATGCTCTACAATTAGTTGTGCCAATAGATTGGAAACCTCATTGCAAGGCTAAATCCTTCTCAATTAGAAAAAATAGTATAACTTATATGAACTTAATCGTTCATCATAAGATTGATTTTCTATGTTTCTATTTTGTGAATGTCAATTTAACCAGCCCGTGTGAACACATAATAGCATGTTTGTGATTTAATGCATCGTTGTTAAACTCAAAGGTGGCGATAATAAAATCAAGAAAAAAATTAAAATAGTGTTCGAAGATTTAAATTTTTTATTATGTTTTAGATGTATTTGATATTTTAATATATTATATATTAAATAATGAAGAAATTTAGAGAAAATTTTAACAATCTATAATTTTATTAAAGTGTAAAATTTTTTGTGAATTTTACTTATTATCAAATTTCCAACCATAAAATGTTTGGTCAAACTTTTAAGAATTTTATAGTGTTTCGACAATTTTTGCTATTAAGGAAAAAAAACCTTTAAAATTAGTTCATGGACTATATTTCGCCCCTAAAATTTTCTTTGTATAAGAACATGTGTTTTCTCCTATGATGTCATAGGTTCAAAGTAAGTTTAGGACATGTACACCTCAATCAAATTAGTAGTCAAATGATTGCATGGAAGAGATCCCTTGTTCCACAAACAAGGGGTATTACATATCAATTTGGTGTCTAGCTAGGGTGTGACCTTAAAAATATATTATTATTATTATTAAATTATTATTATTTTGTAAATGGGGAATCAATAACTAGGGTTGGATTCATACTCATGATACATGCTAGATTTCAGTGTTGCCTGACACATGAGATTAGTGAAGGTTTAAACTCATAATGTCACAAAAAATGCCTTAACAATACACCCTATAATTAACTAATCTATACTCAAAAAATAAATTATTAAATTATTAATAATAAAATTACATTATAATTTAATTATAATTAATTGATAAAAAATTATTGGATTTGAGAAAGTGGATTACATTATAGTTCTATTAGATTCTTATCTTAATACATAAGGATTGATTAATTATTTTTTGGTTTAAATTATTTTTTTAATTTTATATTCAAACCAACGAGTAAGGGTTTGGAAGAGACAATGTGGTCGAGTTGTACATCTTAAAGTTTTACAAAATGATACCTTAATAAAAATTTATACTCTTAGGTTTTCTAATATTATAAGTTTATATAATTAAAAAACATGACAATGGTTCTTATTAAAAATTTATACTCTTAGGTTTTCTAATATTATAAGTTTATAGAATTTAAAAACATGACAATGGTTCAAGCAACATTGGGGCATAATGTCATATTGTTCTATATATTGTTTTAATCAAAAAATATATATACTTAAAAAAATCATCAATTTTGTTCAAATATGGAGTCAATTTCATGGTTCATTCGGATATTTGAGTTTTTAGAATTTACAGGAGATTTCCCTGTTTTTCTCAGAATTGGGACGGTCTTACATTTGGTTTTCTTGAAGTTCAACCGAGTTGTCCATTATTCAACCTCAGGATTAAAACGTTGAATAACTTCTGGTACAAACGTTCATGGCTATTCAGCGCAGAGAAGGTGATGATCAGGTATAGACATCGCAGAGGTTTAAGGAGGGTTTAAGGTTCATAGTTTCATTTATCGTAAGACGCTGCCCTAGCTTGGAGCATATAGATAGCTGAAATACCACGCCTAAGATAATCGATCAACTAGTTGATGCGGTGCCCATTCGCTGAGTTGCCTGGAGACAATAGCCACTGTGTGAGCAACCATACTTTATCTTCCCTTCCTCGTGACTTCATTTTTCTCCTCTGTGCGATGAAACCCTTCTCCTTTACGAGCCGCATCATGCACAGTGAATTCAAGTTAACTCCATCGTGCAATAGAGTAAAGGATCCAGTGCCGTTTAAATAAGAGTAAGATCAAATAAGAGTAAGATCAACTGGAGTGAAAAAAATCAGTGTTGTTTTGTGTGATATTTACATATATTTTTTTTATTACATTTATGGTTCGTTATATCTTAGAATTTGGGGTGTATTAATATTTATGTTTTTGTTAAAGAATATCAGAAATAACTAGAATTTGATGTAGAAGGTAATGCATAAATAACTAGTAGCTAAATTTAGATAACACATAAAGCACAAAAGCTCGCACACACGAGAAAGTATACACACCAAACCCAAACTCTATTACTTGAAAATATTTACATAGACAAACACAAACCAAATCAAGATCTAATAATTGTGAATCAAATCCTACAAACATCCTATCTTAAATAAATCACCAACAACCCAATCAAAACCATTTCTAGGTTACATTCAACAGTTGATGAATGGATAACTCTTACTTGAATATAAATAACAAACCAGCAGTTTCATTACTTAATAAATGTATAATTTCACTGCCTAAAAGCATTTAACAATGGAGCCCTTATGATCCTCCTCCTGCAAAGAACGAACCAAAGATTTGTCGAAGATACTTTTTGATGATTGGAGATGTACATGTGTACTAACCGGTCAATAATCCGTGACTACACAAACTCTCCGCCTTGCCTCACTTCCAGCCCTTCAGAACAACGTTTCATCAACCCTCATTTCCATGGCTCAGCGGAATTTTATTTATAAATGCACACATCTTGCATATAATTAGAATATTATCTTGCATAGAATTAGAATTAGAGGCGGCAGCGGAAGATCTAAACCCAGTCCTCCAAAACAATTTTTTACAAAATACTACTTTTAAATGGTGGCAATTCATGTATGAAATCCCTTCCTATAGATTCATAAAGAAGCAGATTTATAAGGAAGTGTTGGTGGAAATTTTTGCACTCTTTAATAATTCTATGTTCTGCTCTTTTATTTAACCAGCCTTTGTCAATCAAGAGATTACAGCTTCTGATGGATCTGATTGGAGGTTACACTCTAAACTCGTCAATCATTGAGTAACTTCTATACAATGAATATCCAACAGAATTGAAGCATCACCTGTGTGAAGTGCCCTATTGGGTGAATGGTGCCTTCAATTATTATTTTTTCTTATTCCCTTTTAGTTCACTCTGATTTACTTTATTATAACGTTTTCAATAATTGCTTTGTGTGCTCTCTGTTAGCGGGATCAAGCAACGAATTTCATTGAAGCTTTCGTGTTATGAAGGCCTATTTCAAATCTTGTGAGTACGTTCTACAACGAATTATGTCCTCCCATGCCAGGTTTCTTGCTCAGATGAGTATTCCACGTAGTTTATTGTCATTTTCTTTGAGTCAACCAGTTTATAACTTCAGCTTTACAAACTGCTCTAATTTCGATTTCATAACTCGGAAAAGAACGACATGACATAACCCATAAATTGGGTTTAAATTCCACGATTTGTATTGAATTGGAAAATAAGCAGCGGTTGTTTAACGTCTTGAATTAAATTCCAACAGTTATTAAAGTTGATTCATCAGCAGTTGTTATCAGATGAAACAAACACGAATCAAATGTCTAGGGAAACAGTTAAATCTGATGCTTTTCAACTTGTAAGCCATAAGTTGTTTATACGCTTAGTTCGAAATAGTTTCTACCTTTTATCGTAGAATATACCCCAGGGTATCACGGATTCAGATTCTACCATGTTAATATCCCATTGCTACTGCTGCCCACTTAAGACAAATCGCTATAGCTACAAGTTTGTACACTATATTACCCATCATTAGACTCACTTTTTATAACAGTAAAGTCCGCAGACTTAAAATTAAAAAAATGGGTAAATTTATAGAAATACTAATCTTATTAAGGAATTTGGCATCAGAGGTTAATGGAAATAAAGAATCCATGGAGGCACACTTGAAGCTGTGATTATAGATATCCATTTCAGCAATCACCAGCAGTGACAATGGCAGCCTGTTTGATTCAGCGAATATTTCTATACGTCGATCTAACACTTTCGTTAACAGTTTTAAAGAATATCCTTTTTAATTTATATGGAAAACTAACTGCATAGATTGATTCATTGTTAATTTTAGATACATATTGATCCAATGTTATTTTATATCTGTTGGAAATACTAATTATAAGCCGATTGCGTATTTATGGAAAACTAGCTGCATAGATTGATTCATTGTTAATTTTAGATCCATATTATCGAATGTTACTTTTAGGTCTATTGGAAATATTAATTATGAGTAGATTGTGTATCTAGTTAGCTGTTAGTCATTTAGTTAGTCAATCTGTCAGTCTGCAATGAGAGTTACTATGTTGGGATATGAAGTTCACCTCTTATTATATTTAAGCACCTGCATAGTAGTTCACAAGTCAAGCAATGAGAGTTAGTATGTTAGGATATGAAGTTCACCTCTCATTATATTTAAGCAGCTGCATAGTAGTTCACAAGTCAAGTTTTTAGGTAGATGTCACTCAGAATTTAATTACAGTCTTAAATGTCTTGCGTCTCGAACTTTATGCATCTCATTCATTATCAATTTCCTTAAATCAATAGAATTATGAACATAAAATCCATTTTTATGCATAAGAAGACCATCACCTTCAAATTTGTATGCTTCATATATTCTTTGTACATTTTCCTATTTTAATCCTTCTTTTACTTGTAGGTAATGTTCATCTAAGATAACAACCTCAAGAATTTTGGTTCTTAAGTTTGATGTACACATGCTAATGGTTGTATTATGCATTACATATTGTACTCTCCTATTGAGTGCATGTGCAAGCTTGTTCTCTTTATGTTTTATATGTTTGATATCAAAATTAAAATCACAAATAAATTATATCCATCTTATATACCTTTAAAGTATGCTTTTCAAATAAGTACTTCAAACCACTATGATCTGTCCTTAATTTAAATTTACTACCCATGAAATAATGCCTCCACATTTTTAAGGCATGAACTATAGCACCCAACTCTCATGTTCCTTCATCTTCTTGGACTCATAACAAACCACGTGACCATTTTGCATAAGCACTCCGACAATTCCTTCTTTGCAAGCATCTGTAAAATCTTCATTTGAATCAACAATTTTGGGAATTGGTGTACTAATGAGAAAACTCTATAATTGTTTGAAACTTTGTTCACACTATGGATTCCATTCAAATTTATGTCCTTTCTTTTGTAATTAGGTAATTGAATATGCTACTTTTGAGAATCCTTTTATGAATCTTCTGTAAGATCTAGTTAATCCCATAAATGAACTTACTTTAGATACATTCCCAGGTGTATGCCATCCCATGATAGCTTCAATATTCCTTGGGTCTACTTCAATCCCTTCCTCAATTATGATGTGTCCCAAGTACCGAATATGCTTCTGGTAAAATGAACATTTACTCAACATAGCATAAAGTTGATTCTCTCTTAACACTTGTAGTACTAATGTCAAATGCTCCTCATGATCCTCTAGATGTCATCAAAGAATACAATGAAAAACTTATCCAAATATTGTTTAAATATGCCATTCATTAAGAACATAAAAGTATTCGGTGCACATTTGTTAATCCAAATGGAAGTACTACAAACTCATAATGACTATATTGGGTTTTGAAAGATTTTTTATTGATATCTTCATCCTTTGTTCTCACAATTTCATAATCTAATCTCAAATCTATCTTGGAGTCAATCCTTGCTCCTTTTAGACGATCAAGAAATTCATCAATTATACGCAAAGGATGTATGTTATTCACGATGAATTTTTGTAATTGTTTGAAGTCAATACACAACCTCAGGGTTCCATATTTTTTCTTTACGAAGAGTATTGGTGCTCCCCAAGGAGACATACTTGGACATATGTATTGTTTCTGCAACAATTCTTCCAGTCGCATCTATAATTCCTTCAACTTAGGTGTACTCATTTTGTATGGAATTTTGGAAAGTGAGGCAACTCCAAGTACCATCTCAATAGAAAATCAATGTCTCTTTTGGGTGCAAAAACCTAGTATTTCCTAAACACATCTGTGACTTTTTGTAATACTAGAAAATATTCTAGATTGGGGCCTTTACCCTTTTTTGGTTCCTCCACATGAGATGCATACAATTGATGTCATTTCAAAGAGTAACTTTTTAACTATAAAGCCGAAATATGTCTTATGGAAATAGGCCTTGGAATTCCTTCCACTATCTTCTTCTCCCCTTCTTTATCAAGACAAGCCGAGAGTTTGTTATGGAAATCGAAAATAACATGGTGTGCATCCAACCAATCCATCCTAATATGGACATCATAAGAACAAAGAGGTATTTTGTTAAAATACTCAAATGTATGGAGTCTATTCATACCTAATGGACAACCTTTTACTATCTCATTGATTATTCATTTGATTCCAGTAGCCAACTGAACCTACAACCATGATTTATCATGTTGACTTTTCTTTAACTGAAATATTTTAACCATACTGGAAGCAATATAACTATGACTTTCCCATGAATAATTAAAATGACAACAGGTTGATTGGTAAACTTACCTTCAACCTCTATCATATTGGGCTAGTGCTCTACATATCTGTTATCTAAGGTTGCATAGATTCTGGTAATGTCTTTGACAACATCCTCCACTATTTTTTATCCAAATTATGCTTTTTTCTTGAATTTTGTGCACAATTCTCATTCTATGTCCCTTACAAGGGAATTCTATATACATATTATCTCCTTCACATAGCCAACACTTGATTTATTGCATTATTCCTTTTCATTGGTCCCCGTTGAGTCAAATTACTTTGTTTATATGAACTTGGATGATTATTTAAAAATGGTGGCTTCTGTTTGCATTGGAATTTGTACTTAGACTACGAAAGTGCAAAGCCAAAACATCCAAAAAAATATCAAAATGGTTGAATTTTTATAAAATATGAAGGAACTATTAGGGAATAGGGAAGTGAAATATAAAAGGAGTAATCGATAGCATATGATAATTAAATTAATAATTAAGTTTGGAGACCGGGTGACCATCATACAAAATAGAAACATAAACTAGTTTAAAGAACTAATACTTGAGAGAGATATCTTCCAAATATCATATAAAGGTATCATAAACAGAAAAACATTTCAGATATGAAATTTAGAAAAGCACATAAACTCAGAAGCATCTTAGGATAAATACTTTATTAGAAAATGAAGTGATGAGCAAGGTAATCAAACAGATCAACAACTTTTACTAAGATAATGGATCAAACTGGATTATATATTATATATGTCATTCCAAAATACAATCTCCAATGTACTTACAAAGAATCAATCCTATGTCTTGATGAAGAAGCTTGATATCATCTAACCCTGTTCTAGAAAAAAACACCTCCTCTACTACCATTATCATTCTCCTTTTTTATAATTACACAAGAGTTTCAAAATAGTTAACAGACTCATTAGAGGAAATTTGGGGTCTAAAATGGGCCTTATAAGAAAACGAGTCAACCATAATTTCTTATGAGTTGAAATTCAAGAACCAATAGAATTTCAATAAAAATGAGTCAACCATAATGGTTGACTTGAGATATTTGTCATAAAAAAACTATTTTTTTGTTCGTATTTTAAACATATATCCTCGTGTTTTTACTCAAATTTCGAGCAGGAGCACTCATTGGATGCATAATTAAATTATGCATCCAACGAGTAACCACACTCATATGTTTGACAGACCCCCCTGCCCCAAAAATAGGAAATACATTTTTGGGGCAGGGGGGTCCATCAAACGTATGAGTGTGGTTACTCGTTGGATGCGGAATTTAATTCTGCATCCAACGAGTGCTCCCGCTCGAAATTTGAGTTAAAAAACAGGGAGATATGTTAAAAATACGAACAAAAAAAGTACTGTTTTTCTTTCTTCCTCCAAAATTAACAAATATTATTTCATTATTTTAACTATTATTTTATTATTTTCCTTAGGAGGCCCATTTTAGACCTCAAATTTCCTCTAATGTCCACTATTTAAGGATCAAATATGTTTAGAGGTTTACAAAAACAACTACTTTCTAAAAATAACAAAGACTGAATCCTATAATATGTGACTTCTTAAGTATATCTAGATGAGTCATCTCAAAATTTGATTGACAGGTGTATGACTACCACTGATTTAAATATGACGAGCTGCTTCTACCAACATTGTAAGCCCATCTAATGCCTGGGATATTTTCAGAATTCGAGCATGTTCAGCTTCCATCACCTGGACTTTGTCTTGTAATTCTATGTTTCATTTTGCTAACTCTTCATTCTGATTTTGCACAGTTTTCTTTGTTTGTTAACACTTCTTTTGCAGCTGCTAGTAATTCCTGATAGTAAGGAATTGACTTCTTCTAAGTCTCCCCTTAACCTTCTGTTATCTTGCATTAGTTTATCATTAGAATCATTGAGGTACTCATTCTGTGACTTATAATTTTGTAGAGATTTCTTAAGAACTTCAACTTCTGACCCTGCTTTCATTGGAATTTGATGCACAGGGTTTTCTTCATCATCTAAACCTAGAGAAACTTCAACATGTTCTTCAATAAGAACATATTCCCGTGTTTCAAATAGTTCTTCTATCCATTTTACATTTTCCTCTTATGCTTGAGTTTCCATCTTGATGGATTTTGAGCTTGACCCAATCTCAAAAATTTGAGCTCTTTTCTCTTCATTGACTTCATAATTTCCCTCAATCAATTCTAGAAATATTTTGATATTATTTTATGTATCTTCAAAGGCTTGTTCTAATATTTGTTCCACTTTTTTTATTGTAGGGTCCTCCTAGCTTGAAGAATCTTCAATTGTAGTTAGATCACATCTCTTTCAAATCTAGGATCAAGAACCCTTCTCATATTCATTTTTAACCTATTTCTGGGTCTGGTGTTAGGCTTCCATTTAGAATTTTGGGGTTCTGAGGAAGAATTAATAAGATCTTCAATGTTAAAAAAAGGATTTTCAGGCATACCTTCATCCATTGTTTTTTCCTTAGTAAAATTTGGGGTATCTGGAGCAGATGTAACATCTTCATTTCGTGATACAAGGGGATTTTCTTCCTATGGATTTTCTCGGACTCGTTCCTCTTTTGAATCAAATTTTTCTGTTGAACTTGCTTTTTCATCTACCTTTCTCCTCTGCCTTTTTGAAACGCTTGGTTCTCTCTTAATTCGACGTCTTCCTTGAGATATTTTATGTTTACTAACAGAGGTCTATGTTTCCTCTTGATCTTCATTTAAGTTTCTGGTTCGAAACCTTACCAAAAAAGGAAATGCTGCCAAGAACGATTTTTATTTCTGAGTACTATTGATACCAGCAATTTGACCAATCCATGATGGAAAATTGATTGGCTTGTGTGATCAATATGGCTCATAAATCCAGTAGCCATCTTAATAGGGCTCTTTAGCAAGTAGAAGGGTAATTTCAATTTGGACTGTCCATTTATATGTAAGAGGAATCTGAAATGATACTTGTATATTGTAGAAAATCTACCTTCGCAAGTAATATAACATTGTATTATCCCCAAAACCTCTCTCCACTCCTGCTTTACGTTGTTCAGATGTATACCCTTGCTCCAGTCTAAATATTCGAACCTAGGAAGAATATACAAACTTAAATAAACTCCAAATGGATGTTTTTGAACCAGCGATGCCCTTCAGTAGGAAGTCGTGTTGCTTATGCAGTTAAGCCCTCGGTTAATTCGAACTTCAGATTTTGGAATTGAATGAATGAATCTGATTAATTATGTTCAAACAATCGAGTGACTTCAATATTGTAATCTTTGAGTCTTTCAAAGAAAGAATACCAACCTACACCCTTGAAGAGCTCTGCGCATTTAGGAAATTCTTCTTCCCATTTGGTGTTGACCGATTCGAACCTGCAAAGCTTACCGAAATTCTTCATACTATTAGTTGTTGGACACCTACTAAGTCTCAATTTTTTGGAATGAACTCGAACTAAACTGATGAACAGATGTCCCGATCCTTCAAAGATAGTGAAAACGTGAAACTAGGGAAAACCATTGATCTTTTGATTTCAATGCATGTAACTTTAATTATGAACTTGAAATATGTACCATCATTCCTGACTCAAATATCTGAAAAAATCTTTCATTAAAAACCATGTATGATTTTTAGACAGGTATCGAACCACTAATTTTAATGATTCAACATTTCGGCATCGCCAGTCTATATAGGCTTCATTGATTACGCCGTCGGAATCTGTCAAATCACACAAACTAGCAAAACATAGATAAATCTTTATAAAATGAGTTAGTAATGATATAAAATCATACATTTGAAGAATGAAAAGGAATATTTAATAAATATAAGACAAGTTTTAGTTTATTGAGTAGAAAATGCATTATGTAGATAAGGAAATAAACATGGCTAGAACAAAAAGAGTCTAAATACTATGGCTAACTTGTAGAGAGAGAGTGAACTAAAAATGAAAAGAAAAACAAGAGATGGAAAAACTAAGGGTACAACTCCAGTACTAACATCCGGCTCCGACTGGGATATGGAGTCCTCCTTGTGAGGCTCCAAGAACGCGTAGATTAGTGCCCTCTGAAATTAGAACTGAAATCGTTATGTCATCATTCTTTAACTGAAACTGAAACTATATACAATCCCATTGGGCTAGAGTCTTATTTAATAAAAACCAATACTCACTGATATATACAATGAATGAGAGGACTAACATCTTCAACGGATATAAAAATTTTTTAGGAACCACCCATTGACTGGGGTTTAAAGTTCTTCACCTTCTAGGTTTTGCAACATAAGGTATTATTTCCCATAATTTTTGAAATTTTGAAAGGTCCCAACCACAAATTGTCAAATTTCCCATGTTTTCCTTTTTCATCTCTGCGTGCATCCCATCTAAGTACCATATCACCAAGAAGGAAATTATCTTCTTTAAATCTTTTGTCAACCCTCTCCTTTACCTTATTTTTGTATGTATGTGCCCTTTCTGCCAATGCTTCTATTTCCTGTTGTAATTCAATCAGTAGAAAAAATATTCTCTGAATTTCATTTGGTTCTTCCTCACTATCCTGAATTTTTTTTATTATAGGAATACCCAACTGAACAGGGAAAACAATATCAGTTCCATAAACAAGATGAAAAGGAGACAATCCTATTGTGTTTTTAGTAGTTATTCGATTTTCCCAAAGAGCATATTTCAGCATGGTGTCCCAAGACCTTTTATTCTGAGATAACATCTTCCTAATACTGTTAATGATATTCTTATTTGTAGATTCTGCCATCCCATTTCCTTGAGGATAATAGGGTGTGGAATGTTTAATTATAATGTCATTTCTTTCACAAAAATCATTCATAGCTTTAGATTTGAAATCTTGAGCATTATCAAACAGTAGTTTTCTTGGACAGACAAATCTACTTGAAATATTTTCTTGGAGGAAATTGATAATAACCTTATCAGTTGCATTTATAGTGGGAATTTCTTCTGTCCACTTAGTGAAGAAATTAGTGATTTTTAATATCCATTTATGTTTTCCACTAGGAGGGTTAATCTCTCATATGAAATCTAACCCCCACTGCTAAAATGGAGCATCTATTGCAATAGGATTTAATGGAAAAGACTAAAGCTTTTTTTTACTTGCAAATTTTTGACATTGCATACAGGTCATGACTTGAGTATAAACATATGAGAACAAAGTAGGCCAATAATACCCTTCCCTTAAGATCTTAAAGGTTGTATCTTTCCAATACTTATGACCCCCACATGCACCTTCATGTGATTCTGAAATGACCCAATCTGTTCCAAACTTATCCAAACACCTAAGAAATATCCCTCTTGTATCTCTCCAATACAATACTTGATTGACTAGACAATATTTAGTTGTTTTGAGCTTTAATGACCTTTAGTGGTTTTTATTTAAATGAGAAGGACATTGCAGATACAACATAAAATAAACTATGTCACCATACCAAGAAGATTCAACATATTTTTCCAAAATGTGCTATTTATTTTGTTATGTCTGCAACTCATCTTGTGTTGACTGATTGGCTACCAAATGAAGGCCTAAAGCTTCACAATTAGAATCTTCCAAAAGTATGGCCAAAACTTGTCCTTTCACCAGTTTTGTAGGCCTGATTTCAACATCATACTCCATGATATTAGCTATCCAATGTCCCCTTTTTCCTTCACTATCAGGCTGTACTAAAATATCCTTGATTGCAGCATTAGGTACATAAGCTATGATCTTAGAATTTAAAATGTAAATTCTAAAAAATTCAAAGCTTTGGCCAATGCGTAAGCCTGTTTCTCCAATATATTGTACTTAAGTTCATAATCCCTTAAGGTCTTACTGAAGAAAGCAATGGGTTGTTCTAGCCCTTCTAAATTTTTCTGTAAAAGTATAGTTGCTATGGTATCTTGAGAAGCGAAGAAAAAGGTCAAAAATTCTTTTGAAAAATACGGACTTACCAACACTGGAGCCTCAGTGAGAGCCTGTTTTATCTTTTAAAATGATGATCTAGCTTCATCTTTCCATTTTACTTCCTGATATTTTTTCAACATTGTTGTTATTTGCTTAATGATCTCTACAAAATCAAGAATGAACCACCTTAATAAATTTATCTTTCCAACAAAAGATTGAACATCCTTTTTACTTCTAGGAATATTGATCTTCATAATAGCTTTGAGACGTTAAGCATCTATTTTAATTCATCTACTGAAACTATAGGGCCTAAGTTTTCTTTCTTGCACAACAAACTGAGATTTCTTAGGATTTAAAGACAATCCTTATTTTTTTCATTTTAGGAATGTTTGCTTAAGATGTTTAAGGTGAGCTTCATCGGAGTTAGAAAAAACTATAATATCATCTAAATAAATCACCACAAACTTTTCCCTTTCTCCAACAAATATATATCCATAACCCACTGAAAAGTTGCACCTTCATTCATAAGACCAAATGGTATTTTTTCATACATGAATGTTCCCCAAGGAGTAGTAAAAGTTGTTTTTTCTTTATCATCTGGATGCACAAAAATCTAATTATATCCCGAGAATCCATCAATCATTGATATCCTTTGAGCACCAACCACTTTATGTAAAATATGTTCAATCTTAGGCAATGGATAATTATCTTTAAGTGACGACCTATTCAAATTTCGGAAATCAACACAAAGCCTTCCAAATCACATCCAAACATCTTAGGATAAATACTTTATCAGAAAATGAAGTGATGAGCAAGGTAATCAAACAGATCAACATCTTTTACTAAGATAATGGATCAAATTGGCTTATATATTCTATATGTCATTCCAAAATACAGTATCCAATGTACTTACAGAGAATCAGTCAAATGTCTTGATGAAGAAGCTTGATATCATATCATCTAACCCTGTTCTAGAAAAAACCACCTCCTCTATTACCACTATCATTTTCCTTTTTATAATTACATAAGAGTTTCAAAATAGTTAACAGATCCACTATTTAAGAATCGAAACTATTTAGAGGTTTACAAAATAAACTACTTTCTAAAAATAACAAAAACTGACTCCTCAAATATGTGACTTCTTAAGTATATCTAGATGAGTCATCTCAAAATTTGATTGATAGGTGTATGACTATCATCACTGATTTAAATCTAACGAGTTGTTTCTGCTAGCATTGTAAGTCCATCTAATGCTTGGGATCTTTTCAGAAGTCGAGCATGTTTTTCTTCCATCACCTGGAATTTGTCTTGTAATTTTTTGTTTTGTTTTGCTAACTCTTCATTATGCTTTTGCACAGTTTTGTTTCTATTTAACACTTCTTTTGCAGTTGTTATTGATTCCTGATAGTGACCATTGACTTCTTCTAAGTCTTCCCTTAACCTTCTTTTAGCTTGCATTAGTTTATAATTAGAATCATTGAGGTACTCATTCTGTGACTTATATTGTTGTAGATATCTCTTAAGAACTTCAATCTCTGACCCTATTTTCATTGGCATTTGATGCAGAGGGTCTTCTTCATCATCTAAACCTGGAGAAACTTCAACCTACTCTTCAATAAGAACATCTTCTTGAGTTTCAAATAGTTATTATATCCTTTTTACATTTTCCTCTTCTGCTTGAGTTTCCATCTTGATGGATTTTTATCTTGACCCATTCTCAAAACTTTGAACTATTTTCTCTTCATTGACTTCATAATTTCCCTCAATCAATTCTGGAAATCTTTTGATATTATTTTTTGTATCTTCAAAGGCTTGTTCAAATCTTTGTTCCACTTTTTTTTATTGTAGGGTCCTCCTATCTTGAAGAATATTCAATTTTAGTTATCACATCCCTTTCAAATCTAGGATCAAGAACCCTTCTCATATTCATTCTTAACCTATTTCTAGGTCTGGTTTTAGGCCTCCATTTAGAAATTTGGGGTTTTGAGGAAGAATTAACAGGAGCTTCAATTTTAGAAAAAGGATTTTCAATCATACCTTCTTCCATTATTTTTTCCGTAGTGACATTTGGGGTATCTAGAGCAGATGTAACATCTTCATTTCATGATACAAGGGGATTTTCTTCTTGTGGATATTCTCGGACTGGTTACTCTTTTGAATCATTTTTTTCTGTTGAACTTGCTTCTTCATATACCTTTCTCCTCTGCCTTTTTGAAACACTTGGTTCTCTCTGAATTTGATGCCTTCCAATATTTTATGTTTACTAACAGATGTCTCTATTTCCTCTTGATATTCAGTTTTTTTCTGGTTCGAAACCTCACCAGAAAAGGAAATGCTGCCAAGAATGGTTTTTCTTTCTGAGTACTGTTAACACCAGCAGTTTGACTAATCCATGTTGGAAAATTTATTGGCTTGTGTGATCAATATGTCTCTTAACTCTGTTAGCCATATTAATAAGGCTCTTTAGCAAGTAGAAGGGTAAATTCAATTTGGACTGTCCATTTATATGTAGTAGGAATATGAAATGATACCTGTATATTGTAGCAAATCTACCTTCACAGGTAATATAACGTTGTATGATCCCCAAAACCTCTCTCCACTCCTTCTTTACATTGTTCATATGTATACCATTGCTCCAGTCTAAGGATTCAAACCTAGGCAACAAATACAAACTTAAATCAACTTCTAATGGATGTTTTTTGAACCAACAATCCCCTTCAACAGGAAGTCTTGTTGTTTGTACGATTAATGCCTCAGTCAATTCAAACTTCAGAGTTTGGAATTGAATGAATGAATCTAAGTAATTATGTGAAAACGACCGAGTGACTTCAATATTTTAATCCTTGATTCTTTCAAAGAAATAATACCAACCTACACCCTTGAAGAGCTCTACGCATTTAGAAAATTCTTTAGCCCATTTGGTGTTGACTGGATCGAACCTGCAAAGCTTACCACTCTTCTCCATACTATGAGCTGCTGGACACCTGCTAAGTCTCAATTTTCTAGAATGAACTCGAACTAAACTGATGAACAGATGTCTCGATCCTTCAAAGAAAGCGAAATCGTGAAACTAGGGAAAACCATTGATCTTTTGGTTTCGATGCATATGACTTTAATTATGAACTTGGAAGATGTACCATCGTTCTTGACTCAAATATATGGAAACATATTTCATTAAAAACCATGTATTATTTTTAGACAGGTATCGAACCACTAATTTTAATGATTCAGCGTTCTGACAGCGCCAGTCTGTATAGGCTTCATTGATTACGCTGTCGAGATATGTCAAATGACACAAACTACAAAAACATAGATAAATATTTATAAAATGAGTTAGTAATGATATAAAATCATACATTTGAAGACTGAAAAGGAATATTTAATAAATATAAGCCGATTTTTAGTTTATTGAGTAGGAGATGCATTATGTACATAAGGAAATAAATATGGCTAGAATAAAAAGAGTGCAAATACTATGGCTAACTTGTAGACAGAGAGTGAACTAAAAATAAAAATAAAAATAAAAACAAGAGATGGAAAAACTAAGGGTACAACTCCAGTATTAACAGCTTCAATCCCCTTTTCCTTTGATCTTGCTTGTCTCTTATTATCTCTCCAAAAAATTTGTCAAACAACCTTTCCTTTGCTCTGGGCGTACTTGCTTTTGGCATTTCAAATTTCTTCCTCCAGGGTCTTGGGTTCATCAAGTTGTAGTTTGTCTCTATAAAATGAAGGTAATCCACTAAAAAATCTATGTATTTTTAACTTCTCATCTTTAAGAAACCCAACAAACCTGAGTAATTCCAAAAACTTCCTTTCATACTATTCCATAGTCATGTTTCCAAGATTGAGTTCAAAGAAATCCTCCATCTTCTTCTCATAATAGTGTTGAGATAGATACTTATTTATAAAGTACTTATTGAACTACTTCTATATGATCTTATTTTCATTGATATGCTTTATTTGGACCATCTAATCCCACAAAATGGAATCCCTTCCGGCCTGCAAATTGTAAATGGAAATTCTTGCTTCCATATTAGAGGAGTATCTATTCAATTGGAGATATTTTCTTATTCCCAATAACCAAGCTTAAACATCCTCTCCCTTCTTATGTTCACCATCAAAAGTGGGTGGATTAATATTCCTAACGTACCCTTGCAACTCTTTCTCCACATGTCTTATTTTATGTTGTATGGTTGTATACATTTCTAGGTTGCTCCTTAATTCTTCAGATGAGTAGGTGGCATGAGGTGGTGAGACATAATGCTTAGGAATCATGGTAGCACTCTTGAAGTGTCTAGAAATTTCATGGGATCTCTTCCTATAGAGTTTCATATCTTCTTCATCATGGAATGAGGTTGATTACACTTGTATTTTCCTCTATAATAAATTCAAGCTTTGCATTAGCTAGGTATTCAACTAGTTTTGTTGCTCCTGATCCCTCATCATTCTTTCATTATCATCTCTGCAACTCTATACTTCCATACTCAATATTCTCATGGTTTCAACTTTCTCCATTGGTTCAATGCTAGCTATGTGCCCATTAGACTATGTTTCCTCATTTCCCACAATGATATTATGACCCCTATCTTCTTCTTCTAAACTGTATGGAAGTTCCCCTTCTTAATTCCATTTTAGTTTTTTAGTTTTTCTCTATAACGTGTCTAATGCAACCCTGTAACTTATAACCTATAGTGTATTTATACCAAAGGAAACATACGTGAATATTTTTAATCCAACATTTTAGACTTATTCAGGTGAGTTCATCTTCAAGGATCTCAATCTGTATATTGAGATGAGGAGAATTAAGGTGTGAAAGTGATATAAATAGTGAGTTGATTCTCCATTTATTTGCAATTCATCTTGTGTGAGTTGTCTTGTTAATAAGAAGAACATAAACTGAGGAGAAATTTACAATTTAAACCATTTTTTTATGGGCCTCCAAATGATGCTCAACTTTAGGCAATCATCTCTATTTAGGGTGTTGACTTGTCTTTCTATCTAGAGGGCCTCCCACATTCGTCTTTTTGCATAATATTCAACTGTAGTATATTGTTGTAACCAATATCTTCAATGTGTCCATACATCATATATGTTAGTTAAAATTTCTTTCCAAAAGTCAATAAAAATTTCATGCATATATATGAATTTTGGAAAACTATTAATTTGACAGTTTTGTTAGATTATATCCATGGGGCATTTTTATATCCAATTTTTGAGAAGATATGACACTTATTTCAGATATGGTTCTGTTTATTTATCCTCCTACTGATACTCTTTCCAATGATTGCTCCCATTTCCATTTCTAAACTCATATTTGAAAGTTGCATCTCTCCAAAATTAGCAATTTTACCCAATTTTGTATTTTTCATGTAGCTGCACATAATCTCATAGACCAAATTCAGATACCTGTAGAGGAAAATATATGAAGAAATGGAAAATATTTTATATTGGGAGTTGATATCCCATAATATTATGATTACTCAAACACTTTCAAATTTCTAGTCTCATGCACCATCCAATTTCTATCAAATTCTAGAATTGTCAATTTTTTACTTTTTCATTTTCTTTAGGCTTAGAATTTTTTAGCAGTTTCTATAACACATTTATTCCTGAATTGGTAGCATAGTGCAACATTTACATTCTCCTCTTCCATGTTATCATCACAAGGAAATTATTGAATTCCTGAAAGTATCAAGGAGAACGACAGGAGTCAAGGGGGATTTCCCCCTTGTAGATTCCCTGTGTCGTTGCAGGGTGAGTCAAGGGTAGTTCCCTCATTGATTTTTATAAATCATTTTATTTCATGCAATCTGTCATGTAATATTGATGGCATTTTCCAATTTCTACTAACTAGAAACCAAGAATTGAATTTTGTTCCATCCTGTCCATTCATGACACTAATATGCCCATTTTCAATCATGAGATATGAGATGTTGATCCAATTTGCACGATTAAATTTGGGCCATTCAAAGAGATGCCACACGCGTTAACGTACAATATTATTTTCATGCATGAATAATCATGATTACACGATACAACATGCATAATCAAATCTCATTTGTTTTCGAAAATACCCATCAGGATAAGGTATGATCATCTTTTCTAGTGTGAATGGTCATGATCACACAATGTAACATGTGCGATTAAATCTCACTCATTCGCGGTAATATCCATCGAAATAAGATATGATATTATTTTTATGTATGAACACTCATTATCATACGATGTAACAATATGTGTGATTAAATCTCAATTGTTCGCAAAAATACCCCTCAAGATAAGATAGAATCATTTTTTTAGTTTGAATGGTAATGATTGCATGACACAACTTATGCGATGAAATATTAGTTATTCACGTCAATACCCCTCAAGATTAGGTACGGTCATCTCCCTATATGCGAATGATTGCAATCCAATGATCAAACCTGCATGATTCAATCCTAGCCATTCATGGGGGACTTCCTTGAGATAAGGTATGAGCACCTCCATATGCATGAACAACTAAGAAGTAAGGATCTGACTTGCCCGATATAATGTCAACCATCCATACCATAAATTGGATTTTGTCATTGCTTACATGGATTCCACTCATGCAACTGGTATTGGCTTGGAACTACCACTTGTACACAGATTCCATTTGGATAGTTCATGTCACACTCCCTTGTCCACATGGAACCTCCACATCATCCCTCCATCCATGTGGAACTAGTGGGGCCCACATCAATGTTTTCTAAAATTTTCAAAATTTTCATAGACACTTAAATTTCATTTTTTTTATGAACAAGTTAATAAAATAGAGTTACATTTGGCATACTTATGTGAACAAGTGTCTACACAAATTTTCACACCCGAACTTCCTAAATTGGAAAACTTTATGTCAATTGACAGAAATGGTAGACCTTGGCATTGGTTTGAATTTCCCAAAAAATTATTAGACTCGAATTTCTTCTGTTATGAATTATTACCATCAAGTTATACCAACTCTCATGTTGGTTATGAGAATAAACCCGGGCACTTGAAACCATGAATTCTCATAGAGAATTTCCATTAAACATTTTTATTGCAAGATGTAATTTTTCACCCATAACTTACATTACCCATTGAAATTCAAAGTTTTGACTGCAATTACCCTCCATATCGAGTCCAATTATTCAAACATTGATTCAATCTTTTAATTAGACCACTAAATTAACATGAGAAGGCTTCAACATGGTTTTTCCCCAAATATTTTCTCTCATATATTTTGTCAAACACTTCATGTGCAACCTCTATTTGTTGCATGTAATCACAGATTTATGGAGCATACAGTATGAGTGTTGTAACATTGATCTCTGATGCAACATTGTCACATACTCAATAGCTCTGTATACTATAGAGACCATGGGTTACCCAACTCCACACACAAATTCTGCACATGAATAAAAAATTTGTATTTCCAATCTCTTGATAGCTAAACCATTAAATTTTACAGTGGAATATACTTTTAAATATATAATTATAAATTAATCAAATACCCATTCTATTTTATTGGATTATTCTACCATCAGGGTATTTCAAACTATGCACATAAACCATTCAAGTACAGTGATTGAACAAACACATAATATAAATATATTCCATGGTATGCAAATGCATTTAGAACTTATCTTTTTAATTGTCCTCCAACTAGCTACAAGTGAAGGATGTTCTTCCCAGCTATAGAGACTCTACCAAGCCTTCTATTTATTTGACAAATGCCACCCCCAAGTTGGGGCTATCAATCCACTTAACAATGTGGTTGCATGCATGGATGTAATGAAATTTTTAAGATTCAAAGTATTGAACATGATATCTGATGAAGACAGACAATGATATTTTGACTATTCAATTGTAGGTATTGAGATGGATTTTTTTCGATAGTGAAGTGATAAAATAAAATTTTGACATTAATTTATTTACATAAAGAAGGCCTAGCAAAATGTTCTCAACATTTTGTTAATAGAAAACAATGAGATAATTTTACCTTGGATATCTAAAAGAGAACCAAGGTAACAAAGGACCTATTTTTCAAGATGGCATTTCTTCTTCAACCTTCATTAATCTCGTTTTTGAATAGAAAGTCGTTATTAGAATAGTTGAAGAAGAAGGTTGATGATCAAGTTGATATGTTACCCGGTGAAGACATATAATAGTATTTTGATAAGACAAATTGCTATTCCAATTTGGGTTAAAAGTAGAAGAATGTTCGTAGACAACATGGTTGAGAGTGGCAGATTTTTTGGTTGATAACTTTGAGATGGCATCTTAAAGCAAAACTATTGAAATATTGGTATCATTAAGCACATATACAAGTATTTTCTTGTGTGGTAAAATATATTTGAGATGTAAATGATTCTCAATTGGCTTTCAAGCCTATTGGTGGCATATGTAGTATTTTTTTACAAGTGGACAAGTTGATGTTGTTTGGATTTTTGCATGACCAAGGTGCATTTATTTTATTCCTTTTGAGTTTATCATAAAGTCTTGTGATTAATTTCACATACAGCTTTCATATTTCTTTCATTTATGTTCAAGGGGATTATGCTCGTCATAGGTTCATAGATACTTCTCACCTATCATCTCACTTGGTGTTTGAGGAGTTAGCATATGGTTTTAAGTTGGTTGATGAAGTTGGTTCCACCATATGGTATTAAATAAGAATTCGTTGTCCACCCCTCATAAGTGTTGATAAAGAGAAAATAATTATCACAAAAATGATGAGTTCCTATTTAATACCATATGGTGAAACCAACTTTCTGAATCAAATTTTTGGTAATTGTATTGTTTTTTGTATTGAATTATGGTTACGAGGATATTGTTATCATTATACACTCCCTAATAATATATGTCATAGTTTATGACTACCTATTGTATTCATATATAGGCTATATTGTGTTAGCTTATGCATGATTATGTTTATATTATGTATCTTAATCTTTATGATTAGGTGTTAGGTTATTTATAGGTTGTTATTGTATTATATATAAACATATTTCCTTAATTTTTTTTCTACTTGTTGTCCTACCTTATTCATGTGCATAACATCATCTTTGTCTAATTGATAGCTCTTGATAGTTCTAGTTCTAGGCTATTCATATTTCGTATCATTGGATTTACAAAATGAATTTCATCTTTCATGGTCATGAGTTTAACTTAGAGCTCTGTCTTTTCCATTTATTAATCATCTCAAATAATGAATCCCTAGTGATTCCATACCATTAAATTTAGTTTGTCTTGGATCACATAGGTTGCATCCCACTCTTTTCAACTTATACGTTGAGACTCTTCCCTCAATATTGATTTTGTCATTCCAAAAGATGATACATTTACATTATTTCCTTGATTCCTTCACGGGATCCACTCTTCTTTTCATTCTAATTATAAAATAAGTATGATGTCTATCATGTAAACCCTTTAATTACATACAATTTAAGCTTTATCTCATTCATACACAATTACGGAGGATGTTATCATAGGGAAAATGTTATCACATCAAGTAAGATAAGAAGTGAAACTTAAATAAATAGAGACAAACATATACTTAACACAAATTGGAGACTAATGTCTCTCACACACAACATAATTCATTACTTAAGTAGGAAATACATTTATAGCAATGCAAGGTTTGTATAGATCCATACATGGTGGATTTGACATTGTAAAAATAGAAAACATACTTTTAGACTTACACAAACAACTCACTCACTTCATCGACATCAAGAAGATCAACAAACTACATCGATACTGAAAACTGTCTAAACATTTCTACATTATTCCAATACTCCCCCTTAATGGAGAAATGAATTTACAGCAACTCCTAGTATTGATCTAAACATTTCAAACTTGGACTTGCCAATTAGCTTAGTAAACATCACCACATTTTCAACGGTGTTAGAATATATCAGATCAATTACTTTGGATTGAAGCTTTTCTCTAAGAAAATGATGCTAGATCTCAATATGCTTTGATCTTGCATGATACACTGGATTATTAGCCAACTTGATTGAACTTTGGTTGTCACATTTAATGACTGTTGGACCTTCCTGCTTCTCTCCAATATCTTCAAGAACTCTTCGTAACCATACAACATCACAAGTAGAGCTTCATAATTCCTTGTATTCTTCCTCAGTGGATGATAGAGATAGTTGGTTGGTTTTTACTGCTCCATGAGATGGCACCAGATCCTAGCTTGAACACATAACCTATTAAATATCTCAAGTCATCAACATCTCCTTCCTAGTCTGAATCTGAATATCCTGTCAACTCAACATCACAATTATCAGTAAATTCAATTCCATAATTATAAGTACCTTTCAAATAACGAATGACTCATTTTGCAGCTAGCTAATGACTCTCATGAGGCTTGGCCATATACTGATTGAGCATGCTAACAGAGTATGATATGTTTGGTCTGGTATTGGTTAGATAATTGAGACGTCCCATCAATTGTCGATATAAAGTTCCATCCACTTCTCTTGATTCGTCATTGTTGCTAAGTTTTTCATTCTGCATCAATGGAGTAGATAATGCCTTGCATTCATCCATCTCGAACCTTCTGAGAACATCCAAAGTATATTTGCTCCGGGTAACTAGAGCCTTACCTTTGTCTCTCCATATTTCAAGATCCAAACAATAATGCAGTTGTCCTAAATATTTCAGGTCAAATACTTGAGACAGTTGCTCCTTTATGGATGTAATAAATCCATTAGCACTTCCTTTAATTATGAGACCATCCATCTATAATGAAATCAAGGTTATTTTTCCTTCTACATATTTCTTCACATACAAATTAGGATCATTGTTACTTCTTTGGAACCCATGTTTAATGAAGAAGTTATCAATTTTTGTGTACCAAGACTAGGAGCTTGTTTAGACCATGCAATGCTTTCTTTGATTTGCACACTAGATGTTCTTGACCCAGTTTGACAAATCCTTCTGGTTTTTCAAGATAAATTTCCTCTTTCAATTCACCATTTAGAAATGCAGGTTTCACATCTAACTGATGCAGTACCCAATCATGTTTTGTATCTAGTGCTATCATTAATCTGATTGTGTTTATTTTTTCTATTGGTGCAAATGTATCCTCATAGTCTATACCTTATTTCTATGAGTAGCCTTTAGCAACAAGTCTAGCTTTATATTTATCGATGGTACCATCAAACTTTATTTTTTATTTATACGGCCACTTACAACCTATTGGGACTTTATTGTGAGGTAATTCAGTTAGTTCCCATGTATTATTCTTCGTTATCGACTCATAATCCTCATTCACAGCATCTCTCCATTATTTTTGTTCTTTAGCTTCTTCATACGTTACAGGCTCAACCGCATTCATAATATGAGTTAATACGGAATAATATTTGTACCTTAAGGGTGGTTGGGTTTGTCGAGATGACCTCCTTGGTGTTTTGCTACTTTCATCTTCTTCTCCTCTTCTGGGAGTGCCTTGATTGCTTGATGCTTCCTGTCCTTGAACATGTACCTTCTCTTGTTCTTGTTCTTTTTCCTGTTCAACACTTGTATCAATTTTGATATACTCGTCATTGTTAAAAAAAGTATTCCATACACCATTATCTTCATTTTTATTTTCATGAAACACCATATCCCTGCTTGCAATCAATTTATGTAATCTGGAATCATACCATTTATATGCCTTATGATCATGACAATATCCAAAGAAAATGCACTTAATTGACTTTGCATCTAGTTTCTTTCTTTCATCTTTGGGAATATGGGAAAATGATTTACATCCAAACACTCTAAGATGACTAAATTTAGGTTTGAATCCATAGAAAAATTCAAATTGTGTCTTATGATCTAGACATTTAGTCGAACTTCTATTCTTTAAATAAACTTCAGTGTTAATAACTTCTTCCCAAAAACCATTTCAAATATTTTTACCTTTTAACATGCTTCTTGCATATTCTACCAATTTCACGTTCTTTTTCTCAACAACACCATTTCGCTGAGGTGTGTGTGGCACTGTGAACTGTCGCATAATTCCATGGCTTTCACAATAATTATTGAATGCTCCTCAAGAGTATTCTCCCCCTTTATCAGATCTAAGGATTTTGATGCATTTATCTATTTGTTTTTCTAGCATGGTTTTGAATTATTTGAAGTACTCGAATACATTGCTCTTTTTCCTTATGAAATAGTCCCATGTATACCTAGATATGTCATGAACAAATATAAGAAAATACAATGCACCCCCAAGCAATCTAGTTTACATTGGTCCACACACATCTATATGAATCAACTCAAGTATATCTCTTTGCCTTTTCTCTTTGTGAATAGGAAATTCATCTGGGTGCTACTTACCAAGAGCACATGCTTCACATTCTAAATGTTCATATTTCAGGATTCGTAGTCCTTCTACAATAGATTTATTTTGAAGTAGCACTAAATCATTTTGATTTAGATGTCCATACCTTTGGTGCCACAGATCTTCTGTTGACATTGTTGTAGATGCCAATGCATGATGTGTTGTCTTAGTCACATTCAACTCGTAAAGTCCTCCATCTCTGGTTCCACTTGCAATGACCATGTAGCAATCATGGACATCCTTCACAACACATTCTGACTTCACAAACTCCAATTTTAGATCTTGATCAATAACTGAATAAACATATATTAAGTTATTTTTTATTTAGGGGACATACATTACATTATCAATTTATTTCATTCACCATTAGGCATGTTTACATTTATCATTCCATAGCCTTTCACTTTCAGTGCTCCATCATCTCCTAAATAAATATGAGTACCATCGGCATTCTCATAATACGCATCAAACCATTCCTTGTTGCATGACATATGAGCAGAGGCTCTGGAATAAACATACCAAGCATTTTTTATCATCGGTGTCTATAGACATTGCAGGTTGAGAGATGAAAAATTTAAGGATTTTAAAACCTTCATTAATTGAGGAGTCATTGCACCAAGTGAAAGGAGGTGCTCTACAGCCTATGGGGGAGATGTTGTAATGTTTGTGATGTAACATTTGTTATGTAACAAAATAATTTAAAAAATTCATGTCTGCTCATAAAATAAAAAATTATGGAAAATATTTACAAAAAAAATCCATGTTGGTTCATAAAATAAAATATTATGAAAAGTAATTAAAAAATAGATGCTCATTTATAAAATAAAAACTTAAAACTTAAACCTGGATCTATCAATCAAGAGAGATCAAATTTCTTGAGTTTAAATTTGAAAAAAGAAATACACCTCAAGAAATTGGATCCCTCTCGGTGCTTAATAGATATGGGTTTAAGATGGATCTATGTTGGTTATTCACACAATTTCCATCATGTTTCCTACATCTATGTTTGGATTCATGTGCTTTTCTTTTATAACAATATTTGGCATGATGGCCAAGTTTTCCACAATAAAAACTCTCATCATTCTTCTTAACATTAGATTCAAACTTTGATGAAGCTATACCTTTTTTCTTTGCTTTGTATTTACCTCCTTTACTTTTGTCCCAAGGATTTCCTCTATATGGTTGTTTTCCTTTTGCTACAAGTGCCAGATCTGAGGACCTTGCATCTAAATCAAAAGTATTCATTCTTTCTTCCTCTTGTAAGAGGATACCTATCAATTC